>CAUYLG010041675.1:0-16865 GCA_963573385.1 Cacajao melanocephalus
AAGGGAAGCCTATCAGACTCACAGCAGACCTCTCAGCAGAAACCCTACAAACTAGAAGAGAGTGGGGGTCAGTATTCAATATCCTCAAAGAAAAGAATTTTCAACCCAGAATCCCATATCCTGCTAAACTAAGCTTCATAAGTGAAGGAAAAATAATTTTTTTTTGCGAAGAAGCAAGTAGTCGGAGATTTCATCACCACCAGGCCTGCTTTACAAGAGCTTCTGAAAGAAGCACGACAAACAGAAAGGAACAACCAGTATCAGTCATCCCAAAAACTTACCAAAATGTAAAGAGTATCTCCAAAATGAAGAATCTACATCAACTAATGGGCAAAATAGCCAGCTAGCATTAAATCATAATACTGAACTCACAAATATTAACATTAATCCTAAATTTAAATGGATTAAATGCCCCAATTAAAGACACAGACAGGCAAATTGAATAAAAAGTCAAAACCCATTGGTACGCTGTATCCAGATTTATCTTACAAGCATCGACACACAAAGACTCAAAACAAAGGGATGGAGGAAGATTCACCAATCAAATGGAGAGTAAAAAAAAACAAAAAAAAAAAAACAAAAAAAACCGAGTTGTAATTTTTGTCTCTGACAAAATCGACTTTAACAGTAACAAAGACTAACAGAAACAAAGAAGGATATTACATAATGGTAAAAGAATCGATGCAACAATAGGAGTTAATGATCATAAATATATATGCACCCAATATAGGAGCACCCAGATACATAAGACAAGTTCTAAATGACTTATAAAGAGACTTGGACTCCTGCACAATAATGGCGGGAGATCTTGATACCACATTGTTAATATTCGACGGATCAACGAGATAGAAAATTAATAGAGAATTTAGACCTGGAATAAGTAAACTTAGTGGATATCTATAGAATTCTTCATCCCAGGTCTCCAGAACATATATTTTTCTCA
Source organism: Cacajao melanocephalus (assembly GCA_963573385.1). NCBI lineage: Eukaryota > Metazoa > Chordata > Mammalia > Primates > Pitheciidae > Cacajao > Cacajao melanocephalus. The sequence continues at coordinate 944 of CAUYLG010041675.1, forward strand.
GTATCATATTACACCTATTCTGAAAGTGACTGTATAATTGGAAGTAAATCACTCTTCAGCATTTGCATGGCATTTTACAGACTTAAATGAAATATTGGTTGGCTGTTTGTTTGTTATTTTCTTCCCTTATTCCTTCCTGTCTCTGTTGTTAAGTACAATTATTGGCACAAAAGAGGTTTTTAGTATCTATTCCTAGATTGTATTCCAGCCTGGGCAATAGAGCAAGAATTCTGTTCTCTCTCCCCCTTTTTTCTTTTTTCTTCTTTCTTTCTCTCAAAAAAAAATGTTATTCAGAAAAACTAAGTTTTCTCTATATATTTCTTACATATATTGTAAACATACATATTTATGCTATTATTGCAAATATGTGTCTCCTTTACCATGTTTTCCAATTACTTCCTGCCAAAGCCAAGGAAATGAATTATTTTTAATATGACATATCTAAAAACCTGTTATTTCTTATTATTCTGGTAATTCCGTTTTAGATTTTACTTTGGATTTTCTATGAACAAAATTACATCACTAGAAATTAATGCTAATTTTGTTGTTTTTTACTCATATCTTTTCTAAAAATTTAACCTAATAAACCTGGATGATTCCCTTGTATCTTTTTCTTTTTTCACTTACTTCTGAACAGGCTAGAATATTCACTTAGAAACTGGGATGCTAGAAATAGATTTAAACATTCATTAATAGCTTTTTGGGTTCAGCAAGTGGTGCCCCAAAGACTGGAAATTTAACATGCTGAGAGGCCTTATGAGCTGCCTCAGAATCAAGGTCTCTCTATCCTTGTCTTGTCCTCTTCTTTCCTGAGCAATAAGATGGTGCTAGACACTTTCCTTAGGGATCTTGTGAAATAACAAGAAAAAATAAAAATAAATAAATAATAAAAATAAACAACTGAATTCAAAAATGGGCAAAGGGCCTAAACAGACATTTCTCCAAAAAAGATATACAAATGGCCCCATCTTTCTTGATGTTATGGCAGCGTTTGACATGTTAATCATGGCCTCTTTATAACAGAACGTTATTCAGCTGCTAGGACACCGCTTCTTCTGTCACCAACTGCTCCTTTTCAGTCTCCTTTGCAAGTTTCTTTTTATCTCCTAACTCTGAAATGTAGATTTCCCCAAGGATGTCAGAGTCCTGACTCAGTACTCCAACCTATGTTAATCACTGTGGTGTTATTATTATTATTTTGAGACGGAGTCTTGCTCTGTCACTCAGACTAGAGCGTGGTGGCGCGATCTTGGCTCACTGCAACCTCCGTCTCCTGGGTTCAAGCAATTCTCCTGGCTCAGCCTCCCAAGTAGCTGAGATTACAGGCACGCACCACCACGCCCGGCTAATTTTTGTATGTTAAGTAGAGGGGGGGTTTCACCATGTTGGCGAGGCTGATCTCGGACTCCTGACCTCAAATAATCCACCCACTTCAGCCTCCCAAAGTGCTGGGATTACAGGCATGAGCCACTGCACCCAGCCGGCATTATTATTTAGAGCCAGGGTCTCACTCTGTCACCCAGGCTGGAATGCAGGGGCAAGTTCATAGCTTACTGCAGCCTCCAACATTTGGCTTTAAGCAATCCTCCTGCGGCAATCTATGTTCATGACTTTCAACACCATTCAACATGCAGACATTTACCAGTCTGGATCTTTCTCTCGAACTTGGACTCTTATGTCAAACTACCTATTCAACATTTCCACGCGATGATTAATAGCTATTTCATACTGAACCTATCTAAAACCAGCTGCCTGTCTCATCTCAGAAAGGACCTCTGTTCTTCCAGATGCTTAGACCAAACACCTTAGAATCATTTAGACTTCCCCTTTCTCAGACTGCATTCATTACATCAGCAAACCCTGTTGGCCTTACCTTCACCATATATCCAGAATTCGACCCTCCTCACAACCTTCATTACCAACCATCCTCCCTCACATAGATCACTACAATAGCCAACATGTCTCCTTTCTCCCCATCCCTGTCAGACTTCCATGAAAAAGAATGCCTTTTTTTTTTTTTAAGGCAGAATTTCCCTCTTGTTGCCCAGGCTGTAGTGCCATGGCACCATCTCAGCTCACCACAACCTCCGCCTCCCAGGTTCAAGTGATTCTCCTGCCTTAGCCTCCCGAGTAGCTGGGATTACAGGCATGCGCCACCACACCCAGCTAACTTTGTATTTTTAGTAGACAGGGTTTCTCCATGTTGGTCAGGCAGGTCTCCAACTCCCGACCTCAGGTCATCCGCCCACCTTGGCCTCCCAAAATGCTGGGATTACAGGCATGAGCCATCGAGCTCGGCCAAAAGAATGCTTTTTAAACTTAATAATGCTCTTTAAACCTAAGTCAAATCATGTCAACTCCACTGCTTACAACTCTTCAGTGGCTTCCTGTCTCATTCAGAGTAAAACCATATTCCATTCATTACAAGGTGCTCCTTGACCTTGCTAGCCTCATTCTCACTGGGCTTCAGCCACTTACCTCTCACTATTTTTGGGAAACTCTTCTGTCTGTATTTGTGGGGCTGGTCCCTCACTCCCTTCATGCCTGACCACCTTATATAAAAAAGTATTCTCCATTCCCTCATAGCCCTATGTTCAGCTTTATCTTCTGTACAGCATTTACCATCACCTGCCTCTCAATATATATTTATTGTCTAACTTTCCCCTCTAGTATTCAATGAGGGCAGAAATTTTGTTCCCTGCTCTGTCCTCAGCACTAAACAGTGTTTCTGGCATGCAGCACACGAACTCTGAGTGGTCATTATGGCTTTGGTTAATTTTTATTTATTTATTTTTAGATAGGGTCTCACTCTGTTGCTCAGACTGGAGTGCAGTGGCATGATCGTGGCTCATTGCAACCTTGACCTCCTGGGCTCAGGCGATCTTCCCATCTCAGTCTCCCAGGTAGCTGGGGCTTACAGGCATGTGCCATCACACCTAATTTTTTTGTGTGTTTTTTGTAGAGACAGAGTTTTGCCATGTTGTCCAGGCTAGTCTTGAATTTTTGGGCTCAAGTGATTTGCCTGCCTTGGCCTCCCAAAGTGCTGGGATTAGAGGTGTGAGCCGCCATGCCAGGCTGGTTTTGGTTAATTTTGAAAAGGCAGGGTGTGTATATGTGTGTGCACAAATTATAGGGCCTTTAATGAATGTAGACTTTGTGGTAGAAATCCTTCAAAACATGAGGCCCATGGTGAGTTTCAGGGGTTCTTGGTTGTTAAAATGCTGAGAACCTCTGGGTTAGAGTATTCAAGGTTTTGATGTTCTACTAAAATTCAAACTCAATAAAACATCATTAAGAAAAAATTTAGAATATTGCTACTGGATGTGGTCATACAGGAGAATTGCTTGAACCTGGGAGGAGGAGGTTGCAGTGAGCCGACATAGAGCCACTGCACTCCAGCCTGGGCGACAGAGTGAGACTCTGTAAGAAAAGGTGGCAGGGGAAGGAGACCCTAGTTAAAAAAAAAAATGTAGCTAGTTCCAGCACAGAACTTAATACGGCTGAGGTCAAAGTATGCCCTTGTATTTTCAAGTAGTGTTGAGACATATAGAGACTTAAGTCTTTTTCTAGCCTCACATTTCTCTGTATTAGGACTAAGCTATTCCTGCCAGAACTGAACACTATATAGTCCTACCCCAATTCCTCTAGGCCCCAGGTTAGGCCTGTGAGGTGATAGCTTGAATATATACAGAATGGAAAGCTTTCTTCTTATGTGTGAATATAAGAATCAAATAAGAATGAAACATTATCAATATATTGAAAACAATTTTCTTTTTTGAGGCAGGGTCTCACCATGTCACCTAGGCTGGAGTGCAGTGGCACAATCATGGCTCACTAAAGACTCAACCTCCTGGGCTCAAGCAATCCTTCCAATCCTTCCACCTCAGCCTCCCAAATAGCTGAGACTACAGGTGTGTGCCACCATGCCAGGATAGTTTTTTATTTTTCACAGAGAGGGGGTTTCACAGTGTTGCCCAGGCTGGTCTCGAACTCCTGTGCTCAAGTGATCATCCCATCTTGGCTTCCCTAAGTGCTGAAATTAAAGGTATGAGCCACTGCCCCTGGTCTATATCAAGTCTTTAAATTGCGTATTTCCCTCCCAAGGATTTCAAATTCATTTTGGAGAAAAACTGGCTAAAAATCATCCTTATGTCACTGTTTAGAAATAATAATATTTTCAGATCTTGTAAAACATTCACATATGTATTTTGTATTGTAATCTTGTCATTGGCTATCATGATCCATGTATCATAGCGTGGTCTTCTAAGTTCAAGCAAGATAAACGGCTTCATGGCTAACAGCCAGGCATGGGTGCTAAAGAACAGAGACAAACCATTATTGATCAAGGAACCATAGATAACTCCATTACAGCCAACACTGGCTTCATAGATGGTTCTAGACATGAAATAAGAAATAGATTAATTTGTTTCAGAAATGAAGATAAGCCAGAAACTTGTATACCCACAAAGAAAACTTTTTAATTAGACATCCCTTCATAATGAAAGATTATGCTACCTAAGGAGAAGGGAATAACATGTAATCATAGGGAGCTATTGTTCCCTTTTGATGTGTACAATTCACCTTTCAAGTACTTGAGCTGGACTGCTTGAAAATACAAGGGTATACTTTCACTTCTGCAGTATTAAGTTCTGTGCTGGAATTAGCTACATTTTTTTTTTTTTTAAGTAGGGTCTCCTTCTCCTGTCACCTTTGCTTACAGAGTCTCACTCTGTTACCCAGGCTGGAGTACAATGGCTTGATCTCGGCTCACTACAACATCCTCCTCCCAGGTTCAAGCGATTCTCCTGTCTCAAGTCTCCCAAGTAGCTGGGATTACAGGCATGTGCAACTACGCCCAGCTAATTTTTGTATTTTTGTAGAGATGGAGTTTCACCACGTTTGCCAGGCTGATCTTGAACTCCTGACCTCAAGTGATCCGCCTGCTTCGGCCTCCCAAGTCCCTCTTATTCTTTCTGTCCCATCTCTAACAGTTGAATATTCTCAGGTTATTTACTGTGCCTAAAAATAAGCTCTTTCTTGTACCTCTCTTAAACAGAAGGACAAACGTGGCTTTCCATAGTAGAGTAGTATCTCTTTATTAGTATCAAGAAATAGAGGAACAGTTTTAAAAATGGAAGAGGCATTCAGATGTCTAGTCCCATTTATAAATCATAATTAATGTTGTTTGTTGTTTGTACAGAATAAACTGTGGCTCAATATGGCTAAGTGATTTGCCTGAGTTTTAGAGAAATAGTTTTTAATCCAGAATTCAAGTCTAATGACTTCCAAATTCAAGGGCTCTTTGCCTGGCTTGGTGGCTTGCACCTGTAATCCTGGCTGTTCATGAGGCTGAGGCAGGAGGATCACTTGAGCCTAAGAGTTTGAGACCATCCTGAGCAACATAGTGAGACCCTGTCTCTTTTTAGAAAAAAATAAAAAAACTTAAATTGAAAAATTTCAAGTCCTCTGTACTTTCTCCTAGAGGTTAGCTGTAAAATGAAATGTATGCATAGACAGTTTATCATAATGATAAAGAGCAGATATTGATATCTCTTAGGATCTAATTATCTGATTAAGATACTGGTTCTGCAACTTTGTGTGTATGACAGAAAACTACTGAGTCCGTTTTCTTATCTTTAAATAGTATCTCCTAGGAATATACTTCTAGGGACTTATGCGTATACAATGAACATTTTCTCATAAACACACATTTGGAGATCTTTCACATAAAAGGGTCTACTTTTTAATGACCAGATTCATTAACTTTTACGGATGTACATTTGGGGAAAATTACTATTTGCCAACTTTATTTTCAATGGCTATAGCACATCTGCTAAAAGACCTTCAAAAGCAAATTGTGAAGACAGGGAATGACTACCATATGGGATATTTCCTACCCAATGACTTCAGAATCCAGTAATTACACATATTCTATCTTATCACATACTTTTAATTAGAAAATTCCAGACAAGGGTCAAGTTTCAAAAATAGCCTTTATGGATATTTATCCCTTGCCTTAAATCTTTTCTGAAAAGAAATGGCTTATTATTTAAAAGTCCAGTTCAAGGGAGGCCACTTTCTCTGTAGCATTTAGCATACAGATCCATTTTGGAGTTCCCATGATTGTTCCTAAGAGTATAGATAAGCCTAGAAATGTTCAAACCAATAACTCATTAATTCAACCAACTCATCAAAGTATGCTTCATCAGATGTTAATGACCTTCTAGGTGTGTCTTTTCTGTCAGGGAGGTTATGTAAGTCAATAAATACAACATGCCTAGAATGTATTCAGTGGCTAACAATCACTGGGAGTGGCAAAAATGAAACTTAAAATTTATACTACTCTTTTCACTGTGATAAATTATATGAGGCACTTAAAGGAACAAACAAACCTTGGACTAATGAATCAAAGGCTTTCCCTGACAACTTTCCACTTACCTCTCACTATAGACAACTACCATCTTTTGCTATATTAGCAAATTCTGAAAAATACTATAATGGAAGAAAAACAGAGATGAAAGCAAAGGGAAAGGATTATTATCTTTTGGTACTAATCCATGTTGCAAACAGCAGAATAAAAAAGTTACACACACAAATAGATATAAGGAAGTACAGATTTTATTAGAGACTTCTTAAGCTTAGAAGGAACAACAATAATACACATATATCTAAATCTATATTTGGGTTCTTGTAAAATCCTTTAAAATAGTTAACAAAAATTCCATATGATCAATACAGAAAATAAAGTACTGTGTTAAAGAAGAAAAACATTATAGATACTTGCACACACTCATGTTTATAGCAGCATTATTTACAATAGAAAAGATATGGAGGCAACCCAAATGTCCAATAACAGACGAATAGATAAAAATATGTGGTAAATACATACAATAGAACATTATTCAGCCTTAAAATGGAAGGAAATCCTAGCACATTCTACAATATGGATGAACCTTGAGGACATTATGTTAACTGAAATATGTGAGCTACAAAAAGAAAAATACTACATGATTCCATTTATATGAGGTATCTCAAGTAGTGAAATTCACAGTAACAAGTAGAATGATGGTTGCCAGGGCTGTGGGGAAGGGGAAAATATGAGTTGATTAATGGGTATAGAGTCTCAGAATTGCAAGATGAAAAAGTTCTGGAGATCTGTTTCACAACAATGTGACTGTTTTTAATCTCACTGAACTATAACCATAAAAATGGTTAAGATGGTAAAATCTGTATGTGCTTTTAAAAATCACAATTTAAAAGATGCAAAAAAAGAGAGTACTTTGGCCATCCCCCAAAAGCTATAATCTCAAGTCTTCAGGTAGGGTAGGAAATGTACTACCCTAATACATAAAACACAATTGATCAAAAAGTAAAAATGAAAATACCTCTGAAAGAATATTCTCAAATGATTTTTTTTTTTAAATCACAGTTTAATACTCAAGTAAGTATCTGGATTGAAGGTAGAGTGAAAAAACTTACTATGTAAACAAGCCATAACTTTTTAACTCTTCACAAATTCTTATTTTCAGTGTTTATAATGGATAATGTTAAAAAAAAAAAGTGGAAAGGCTCCCAAAATACTGAGAACATATATTGTATCTAAATCAAGGATGGGTTCACTCATTTCAAGCTATGTCAAGAAGTCTATGGGATGAAGCATGTCTGTGATGGATATAGTACAGAACTAACTCCACGGCTGAGTTCTTCAGAGTGAGCCTCTGTAGGTTCACAGTCCTATTTTAAGAACAACCTATTGACTCAATTTGCTAGTGTTATAAGCTTGGTGGAACAGCACAATTTTGAGTTCCTTTCACGTGGAGTTTCTGATTAGTCTGTGGTTATTTCAAACATGGTCTAAACCTACTGCAGAATGCAGTATTATTAAAAGTATACATTTTCAGTGTGCATCATAACTTTTGGATTTGGGGTCCTTTCATACTTTTTCAGAAATACTGTCTTCTAAATTGAACAGAAAAACATGTATGTGACTATAGCGATGCAACTGTTCTGATATGAGACCATGTGATGGATCAACTAGGTCAGAATATTTTTAAAATCCAGAGCGGCAAAGAATAAAAACAGAGAAACTTACTAAAAATCTTTTACAAAATACTGATGTAAAATGTGCGTTATTAACCCATTTCTACTGTTATCATTCTAGCTTGTTTTCATTAATCATAGCAGAACTTCTAAAAGTGAGCTCTAAAATGTGGCAAATTCAATAATAAATTAAGGAAAAAGTCATTAGTCTCCAGAAACAAGAATTTAAAATCATTTGGCATTGAAGCCAGATGGCAAAGACCAAATGCCCTTCAGAAATTATGAACAATTATTCAGTTACATGAGACTGCTATAACAGTGTCAAGTAGAAAAGCACTGAAGAAAACAGAAACCATTAAATTTGAAGGAGAGTTTAATTTGGAAGGAGAAGTTGATTTGGGGTTTTTTTTTTTAAGGGCTAAGTTGCTTCAGCAAAAAATATAGAACTGATAAAAAAACAAGAATAACTCTCTTCACTGGCAATTAATAAACATATGGAATTTCTATTGTGAGAAATTACTATAATGCCAAAGACGAGGAAGACTTTGTCACCAAATGTCAACCCTCTAATTTTAGAAGGATTAACCAACCAATTCTTGCTAAAACATAGGTACACATACAAAAAAAATGTGAATCTTGGTGAATATAGGATGTCTGGTAAGCCTCAGGTTATCTTCAGTCTTCACACTCTTGATGTTCCAGGAATGATGCATGAGTTTAGGTTGGTTCTAGGATAGGCCCAGGGGCCTGGTTTGATCTGGGATCCCTGGGACCATACCTAGAACAAACCCAAACAAAACCAAACTCCTTGGGAGTGCTTTCAGCTCAGGTCGACTTCTGGGTTTTTCACCTATATGGACCTCCAGGACTGTACCAGGACCATACGCCAAGCTTTCAGGGATGGGAGTGACATTTCTGGAGCCTTCTGTACGTTGTCAGCTGCTAGTACTGTGCCTGAGTAAGCATTATTTAAGTCATAGTAAGAACAGAAGGTAACAGATTGGTGCAATAAAAGTGCAGAAAATACTTTGATTTAGAAATGAAGTGAATTTCCTTAAGAATTTACTTAAGGAAGGGGAAAAAGGATATGCTTTGTTTAGGGTATTAGAAAAGAGTAAACTTATAAAAGACATGCTTTAGTTTTAGAAAAATTCTTCAATAATATTCATTTGTAGGTAGCTAACCTTTAGGAAATGATATAAAACTAAAAAACATAAAGCCTAAAAGAGTAAAAGTATCCCTTACCTTAAGAAAATATTAAGATATAAATAGGAGAGGAAATATATATGTCCATAACCATATCTCATAGAATATACCCATTTTAAAGGATAATGTAGTCAAAAGAATATGCAGCTTAAACACTGTACTACTGCAATAATACATTGCTAAATGAAGTTCAATACATAGAGATAAAACTAATTTCACTGCTGATAAGCTAAAATATATTAAAATGTATAATATTAAAAATACTAAATGTATTTTAATTTATCACACATTTTATTTTATTTATTTTTGAGACAGGGTCTTGCTCTGTTGCCCAGACTAGAGTGCAGTGGTGCAATCATGGCTCACTGCAGCTGTGGCCTCTTGGGCTCAAGTGATCCTCCTGCCTCAGCCTCCTGAGCAGTTGGGACTACAGGCATGTGCTGCCACATCCAGCTAATTTTTAATTTTTTTGTAGAGACCAAGTCTTGCTGTTTTTTGCTTAAGCTGGTCTTGAACTCCTGGCCTCAAGAGATCCTCCTGCCTCAGCCTCCCAAAGTGCTAGGATTATAGATGTGAGTGAGCCACTATGCCCCAGCTTATCACACATTTTAGAATATCTATAAAATCAGTTCCTCCTTATTCATGCTAAACTTTTACATGTGTGAATCCTTGAATCAATCTCTTTTTGGTTTACAGCAATTACCCTGAATAGAATCACTTTCCTTTCAAAACTACTCTCAGAAGTTTTCTTCTTTTATCACTAACCTGGCTTTGGCATCATGACTATTCTATAATGGCAGTCTCAACTCAAGGAACTGGTTTGGACCACCTATCTTTTATGATTATTACACCAAAGCTCCTTTCCATTAGCATGGATAACTGAACACTGACTATGAGGCATGGTCATAAAATAAACTGACTGACTTGCCAATTACTTTGTAATGAAAGCATGAGTCAATATATAGTTACTCAAACACAATCACCATGTTGCTAAAAATAAGTTGTTTGATGTTAGGATATTCTATTTCTACACAGATTTGACTTTTACTTGTAAATATAACATGCAAATTTTGTTTATTTTTCATTCAAGAGAGAAAAGTGTCCTGTTTATGTAATCTTAAATTACAGTTTAAACATACCAAGTACACAATGACAATAGAAATTTAGTCATTCAAATATCTGCCAATATCATTAGATCTAACACTGATAACTTTTGGTAAGCTTTTAATGTACATTTACTATAGCTGAATGAAAATAAAGACCCTGTTTTTAAAAGTAGCATAATCAAAAAATAAATTCTTTGTCGTATAATTGCCTATAGGCTATAAATCTTATTACTTCTCAGGTCTCTGACATTAATAATGAATGCTTTCTTATTTTTCAGGGCTTACTCTATTTCATGTCTTGAAAATGAAGATAGATTTCTCTCTTAAAAAGAAAAGTCAAAGAAATTCTTAATGGCATGTAGTCTCCAATTCAAATAGAAAATACTATTAAAAAATGCTAACTTGAGTGGATGGACCAGTTTTGTTTTTTTGTTTGTTTTTGAGATGGAGTGTCGCTCTGTCACCAGCCTGGAGTGCAGTGGAGCAGTCTTAGCTCACTGCAACCTCCGCCTCCCAGGTTCAAGCGATTTTCCTGCCTCAGCCTCCTGAGTAGCTGGGATTACAGGAGCGTGCCACCATGCCCGGTTAATTTTTTTGTATTTTTAGTAGAGACAGGGTTTCACCGTGTTAGCCAGGATGGTCTCTATCTCCTGACCTCGTGATCTGCCCACCTCAGCCTTCCAAAGTGCTGAGATTATAGGCATGAGCCACAGCACCCAGCCTGAGTGGATCAGTTTTAATTAGAGCCAAATAATTATAGTATAGAACTAATTTTCGAGAAAGTAAAGTATGTAAACAAAATGGTTCCTTTTGTACAATAACAACTTTTCTATTTCGAGAGAAGGTATCTAATTCAGTAACTTCACTTATTTTAATGATAGCAATGAAACAAGTAGTAAAGTAATAGATGTCACAAAATCCATGCATTTAAGCATAATCCACTTCTTCAAGTCTTCACTTTGAGTTTATTTATTCTTACTTTATACATAAGTCTAATGAACGTAGTCATCTGGTCTCCAAAATGAAAGCAGATCAGAAGGCACATTATGAAGGAGGAGAAGGGCTACTGCTACAGGCACACTTAAGCAAGCAGTAATAGAAATGGAACAATCAGAACGACTATTAAAAAACAAAGACATGAAAACTAAAACGAGCACATCAGAATGGAGCCATTTAGTACAGGGACAAACAGCTCTCAGTGTCTGATTAGTCTATGAGAGATTAATAAGTAACATTAATCTGATCATTTTGATACCAAACAAATTAAAATACATTCATATATTATTTAAGAAGACAGTAATACATATCAATTTTATAAAGATTTCCTTCAGAGATTATTCCAAAAGATTTTAGTGCTGAAAGAGGTTCAAACTCTGCAGGAAACTGGGATATCTAGAGTGACTCCCTCCCCAGATATTCAAGTTAGCCAGTTCTTATAGCCATCTGTAGTCTCATACCAATAATTCTAGAACATAAGTCTTGATGAACAGAGTTGAAGTTATATTTACAGTACCATAAGTTTTAAATCTGTGTACTGTACTAAGAACAATTAATGAGAACAATATATTTCGCATTTTCCTGAAATATATACTATTTATTCAAAAATGATAGCCCAATTTTTCTTATAGTTGAATTCATTAATGAAGTCCTAGAAACATCATTATATAAAAACTGAATTAGAACTTCAAATCTATGGTAATCACATATTCAACCAAATACTTGTTTTAGCAAGTTTTTAGTAAAAAACTAAGCGGCAAACACAAGAATGCTAAGCAGCCAAACAGGTATCACAAAGTCCATGCACTTTACTGACAGAACAGCCCCTTAGCTCTCTTTCAAAAGTCTACTTACTCTTATCTTAGACACAATTCTAGCAAGCTTGGCAATCTGGTTTCTCAGTCCACAGCAGATTAGAAGCAGCAAATTAGGGGCCTATTGCAGGAGGCAGGCACACAAGACATCGGCAAAAGTGACAGCTGATTATAAGGGAAGATAGAGAAACTGTGAAAAGCAGGCATAACTCAAAAAAGCACAGCAATGTGAGGTCATACTGTAAAGGGGTACCTGATACATATCTCAGTAGCCCCTGAGGGTGAGTTTCTATTTATCACCCCATGATAGAAACTGATATTCCTAAAGATGACAGAAAAAGTTAAATCATATTCTATATGCTCTAGACAAAGTAGAGACATACTCCATTTAGTTATTATTAAAATGGATTTGTTTTAGTTAGCTGAAAAGTTAACTTAGGCAAATTAATCACCTGTCTATGATGACAGATAAATGAATTGTTACTGGATTTTAAAAAATATTTTCTCTTCTAAAATATTTGTAGCTTTATTTTCTAATTAAGTGTGAATTGCATAGCCATTTTCTTGTGAATAGAATTGGAAAAATAAATCAAGCTTTATGCTTTGTCTGATTGTCATTCCTTTGTTTGGTTTGGGTATAGAAACAATATGCTACGATTAAACCAAATCAGTTGAACTTTTACTCCTATGTGGTTTCTTATAATTTGTCAAAAATATTTCGTATTTTATATTACTGATGGGAAGTGAAGTCACCGGAGTGAAATGACCTGCAGGGTCCCTTCTGGGGTTCACACACCACTGACTTACAATTTTGTGGAATGTATCAGAACTTAATTCTTTTTATGCTTTAACACTAAAAGCTTTATACTTTTTCTTATGTAAATCAGATTACTTTTTTTTTCTAAGAAAATTGAGTTTTAAATGGACTTTCCTACCTGTAGGTAGACAAAGAGTAAAAATCCTGTCTTCAAGACTGACCTAAACAGACTCTCAAATGCATTCTTCCATTAAGTACTAGGTGTGTCCTGGTAAAACAAACTACAGAAATGTCTGTATTAAAAGTTGTCGGGATGCTACTCCTAACAAGAATCATATTGTTAAAATCATGTTGTAAAATTTGGAAAGCACAATTGTAGTTTTCCCTGCAGTGTTTTCCCCGCCACCCCCAAAGAGGGCTTCTTCTGTATAGAGGGTGGCAGCTTTTTTTTTTTTTTGAGACAGTCTTGCTCTGTTGCCCAGGATGGAGTGCAGTGGCATGATCTCGGCTCACTACAACCTCTGCCTCCTAGGCCTAGGTTCAAGCGACTCTCCTGCCTCAACCTCCCAAGTAGCTGGGATTACAGGTGCCTGCCACCACGCTCGGCTAATTTTTTATATTTTTAGTAGAGACGGGGTTTCACCATGTTGACCAGGCTGGTTTCGAACTCCCAAGCTCAGGCAATCTGCTCGCCTCGGCCTCCCAAAGTGCTGGGATTACAAGCGTGAGCCACTGCGCCCGGCCAGGGTGGCAGCTTTGAAATCTAGTCAAAAGCCTGCTAAGGGAAGTCAAATATTCTTTTTCTTTTCTTTTTTTTTTTTTTTTGAGACGGAGTTTCACTCTTGTTGCCCAGGCTGGAGTGCAATGGCACAATCTTGGCTCACCACAACCTCCACCTCCCAGGTTCAAGCCATTCTCCTGCCTCAGATTCCAGAGTAGCTGAGATTACAAGCATGCACCACCATGCCTGGCTAATTTTATATTTTTAGTAGGGACGGGGTTTCTCCATGTTGGTCAGGCTGGTCTCCAACTCCCGACCCCAGGTGATCTGCCCACTTTGGCCTCCTAAAGTGCTGGGATTACAGGCGTGAGCCACCGCAGCCAGGCCATAAAATATTCTTAGAAAAGTAACAAAGAAGAACACCTACTTATATTACATCGGCCTGTTTTTTAATATTTCCTATGGTATTCACAGCAAGAAGCGCAAAGTCCTAGAAAGAGGTTCCTAGAATTTACTGGGCATAAACATTACCTACAGCTCATTCCAAAATGACCAACTAAGAATCACTGGGAGTATGGTCTAAAATTTGCATTTAAAGAATAAGACTTATTTATTCTGATATATAATACAACCCACTAATGCAACTGAGAAACACTGACTTCAAATATTGTAGGAGAAAATTAGTCAAGGAATTTCTGCAGAGAAGATAACACTTTATCTTCAAAATATTTTAAATACTTTAAAAAATGAAAACTACCCAAAAGAACAAATATTCAAATAAAGCTACAAGATCTTTACGTCAAAATTTCAACAAGTAGAGTTTTTACTGGATTATGTAACAAGCAGTGAATGAAATAGATCAGAATGAAAGACTGAAAATTTTTGATTAAAATTATTTAGTCTTTCCAAATTAAAAAGTATCACCTTAGAGAGCACTGAATAAAACTGATACAATATTATGAAGATATTTCCCCTAAATTGGTATAATAAAAATAACATATAATAAAATAATTAAAAATTATTAAACTCTAATTCTTCCTGTGTAAGGTTATAGGTTAGGAGAGAGATTATCAAGTTTTTCCATAATTGCTTCTTCTAAATCCAAATAAAAATGAAGTTGGCAAACTAAATAAGCGATTTAAATAAGAAAGTAAACCCTAAGTATTATTGAAGAATATAACAATTATAATACATAAAGATTTTTAAAACTGAAATTTAGCTATTTCTAAGTAGTAACGCAAGGCCCAACCTAAGGTATCGCTCCTAAAAGGTTAATTATAGGTAAGTTCCAGGATTTTGGCAAAAGGCAAAATCACTTATAGTACAATAATCTCTACTATTTATATAAAGTGGAACCAAGTTTTTTTCTCAGGTTAAAAAGTAAATTTCCTTAGATTACTGAAATAAAAAAATCCCCTTCAGTACA
Organism: Cacajao melanocephalus; assembly: GCA_963573385.1. Lineage (NCBI taxonomy): Eukaryota > Metazoa > Chordata > Mammalia > Primates > Pitheciidae > Cacajao > Cacajao melanocephalus. The sequence goes on from CAUYLG010041675.1 coordinate 16,011, forward strand.
AGTAAATTTACTCACTAAAAGTGGTAAGTTATAGGAATTTGAATGTGTTTCTTTACAATCTAGACTCATCATGCAATTTCCTTTCTAGGACATCAATATAAATTGAGTTATTCCTACATTTCCCCCAAATAATGTCTACAAAACTATGTTATTGCATAGGAGCTACAGGTTTCAAAACTGTATACGCTGAAAATAATTACTCTTTGAAAATGCAATCACAACACAAAACAGATGAGATTGGCCAATTTGAAAAGCGGTCTCTGTTAAGAGGTAGTTTGTAAATGAAGTACTAAGGAGACAAGGATGCTTTCCAAGAGGCTGACGGCATGGTTTCTGAATCTCATTAAGGTGGACAGGGCTAGAAAACAGCAGCATTGTGACCTGTTTGTGTTAATGGCACCCAATTATCCAAGGTAAAGTGATACAAGGAACTTTTTTCTGCTTGCTAAATTGGGGATGGGAACTTGGACTACAGGAATCCCACTTTGACATCATCAGTTTCAATTATAAAAAGAAAGGTGAAAGTGTACTTCTAAAAATGGTACAATGTTTTTCTTTTAAAGATCACTAGGACATCTTAAAATTCACTACTAAATACATACATGAATAAGGAAACATATGCAATGTCATATAACCCACGCACTTTTGAAATTACTTTTAGTACCAAACCCCAGCACACATCAATTGTATGAATTTTTTTTTATTCAGAACCTAGATCTTTGTTTTAAGACTGGTATAAACAAAAATAAAATACAAAGAACTTGTTATTAACATAATAGCTGCAGTTATTAACTGCAAGAATACAGTAAAAAGGAGTCATACTAAATGTTAATGTTCTTGCAACAGAATTTTCCC
>CAUYLG010041676.1:0-62847 GCA_963573385.1 Cacajao melanocephalus
TCTACCCATCTGACATAGGGCTAATATCCAGAATCTACAAAGAACTAAAGCAGATTTACAATAAAAAAACAAACAAACCCATTCAAAAATGGGCCAAGGATATGAATAGATACTTTTCAAAAGAAGACATATATGAGGCCAACAAACATCTGAAAAAATGCTCATCATCACTGGTCATTAGAGAAATGCAAATCAAAACTACATTGAGATACCATCTCACACCAGTTAGAATGGTGATCATTAAAAAATTGGGAGACAGATGCTGGAGAGGATGTGGAGAAAGAGAAAACACTTTTACACTGTTGGTGGGAGTGTAAATCAGTTTAACCATCGTGGAAGACAGTGTGGCGATTCCTCAAGGACCTAGAAATAGAAATTCCATTTGACCCAGCAATCCTATTACTGGGTATATATCCAAAGGATTATAAATCGTTCTATTATTAGGACACATGCACACGTATGTTCATTGCAGCACTGTTTACAATAGCAAAGACTTGGACCCAACTCAAATGCCCATCGGTGATAGACTGGACAAGGAAAATGTGGCATATATACACCATGGCATCCTATGCAGCCATAAAAAACTATGAATTCGTGTCCTTTGTAGGGACATGGATGAACCTGGAAACCATCATTTTCAGCAAACTGACTCAAGAACAGAAAATCAAACACGGCATGTTCTCACTCACAGGCTGGTGTTGAACAATGAGAACACATGGACACAGGGAGGGTAGCATCACACACTGAGATCTGTGGAGGGGAACTAGGGGAGGGAAACTGCAGGGTAGGGAGCTGGGGAGGGATAACATGGGGAGAAATGCCAGATATAGGCGATGGGGATGGAGACAGCAAATCACATTGCCATGTTTGTACCTATGCAACAATCCTGCATGTTCTTCACATGTACTCCAGAACCTAAAATGCAATAAAATATATTTTATTTAAAAAAAAAAGAAAAAAATTAGTACGCTCATCTGCCCATGTGAAAAAGAAAGAACTCCGTAATATAAAATAGATTGCTTTCTGGGTGAGGACTTCCTTGAGAAACTTTACATAGTTTAAATTATTGCTTAGATTTAACACTTTCCGTCTGTCTTCAGAAATATTTGTATTTCCTTTAAGGTACTAAATATGATATATGAGTCATGAGGCAGAGTAACATATTAGCTTCCTTTGTGTTCTATGAATACTTGTAAACACTGTTTTTATTTTTTATATGATTCTTGATTTGTTAGTGTCTTAGAAATATCTTAATTAATGGTATTTATAATACATAATTTACATTTGCTTGGTTTTTTGAAATCTGGTCCTTAAAATTATAAGTTTAGTTGATGGTTCAGGTGATATCCATCCTTTTCCATTCTTATATATTACTAAATACATGTTATAACAACTAATTATGTTCCAATGATAATTTCTGTAATTATGTGTCAAAATAAATTTCAATACTTAGAAAAAGAAATGTTGGCTTTACAAGAAGAATTTGATATTTGAGAACTGTAGGTACATTTGAATTTTAGATAAATCAGTTTTGAGTTCTATATACCTCTTGTCAAAAGAAAAGTTTAAGAGGGAACATTTTACTTAAGCAAAGTAACAATATTCATTTTACAGAAGAGGAAACTAATGTTCAGATCAGACATTTAGTAAGGAGAAATGGAGGGATTCAGACCAACCCTCTTCAGGTCCAAAGCACATACAAGGCTGGCAATATTTAGTCATAATTTATTGCCCATTTATTCACTTACCAAAAATTGCTAATTCTACTAAATTCAGGGGTAGAGCTGAAAGACAGAGTTGCTACCCTCAAGAAAAAAAAAATCAGTCAATAGAAAAGAAAGTCAGTTACTACACCACCAACATGATATAGATTCTGAAAATGCCCAGGGGATTTTAAGGGCATTCAACTTGGGGTAGGGACCTGGGTGGGAGAAATAGGAAAGAGATGACAGAGAAGCAGACAAAGGAGTCAGATTACAAAAATCCTTGCATATTCATTATGCTAAGGAGTTTGAATTTTACCATGGGGGTACTGGGGAGTCATTCAGTTATTTTAGTCAGGAGAATGACATAGATAGATGTATCTTTTTGAAAATCCACTCTCTTTTGACAGTTTTCAAGGGTAAATATGCAGCAGTAGTTCAGGAAAGAAGTAAGAAGGGCCTAGCTGAAAAAGTAGCAATGGGGATTGAAAGGACAAAAGACACTCAAGAGATAATTAAGAGGTACAATTTATAATGCTCAGAAAGGGAAAGGAAAAGGGGAAAATCCTGCATATCTCTGAAGTGTTGGTTTAGATAGCTGAATGAATGATGTTGCAACTTACAACGTTAGAAAACCTGGGAGCCTGGGCTGTTAGGATGTGGAGTGGGTAGGTGGAAGTAGTTGTTTGCCGTACAAGATGACCTACTTAATAATTGAAAATGTGAGCAATAATCTTAGGAAAAGAGATATAGGCTACAGATATTGACTTAAAAATTCTTCAGTTACATGTGAATAAGAGCATATACAGAATAAACAGAAAATAGAACCCAGAATAAAACCTTACCAACATTTTAGTGGCTGGAATGGATCACTGCTGTTAGTCAAACAGATTAAGAAGGAAATATATTATATTGAAGAAAGGAAATGTATTAGATTTAGTTCATGGAAATAAAATGTTGAACCAATAAATTCCTGGGGGACATGAAGAGAAATATATGAGATAAGGAGGATAAGGCTGCAGAGTGTTTACATTCTTGTAACCACAGGAGTGAGATGAGCCAAAAACACAGCTGGAATGAAACTGAGGAGCAGAAGGCCTAGTTGAAATTGAACTGTGCAGGCAGAGTTACAGCACTCCAACCAAACGTTAATAATATTTTAATTAAAAAAATAGGTGCACAGAAATGAAATGCGTAATACTTACTAGCTGGGTAGAACATGATCTAGTTGGCTCTTCTGGGAGGGTAAGAAAGGATTGGTTTAGGATGGATTTGTGCAGTGAGAAAAGGACAAGATAGAGAGGGGATTGACTTGGGCTATAAATAAAACGAACTTTATTAAGCCTGCAAGCTTGAGAAATTCTTATGTATAGGAGACCTTCTTATTTCCAGCAGATGTATTTAGAGTCTATGTATATAACTAGATGCTGTGTATCCATATCATATCCCTATCACCTCACCTACCTATAGCCATCACTACAGGACTACAAGACTGTGGAATTATTCCCATGTGAACTGGTTGCTGCTATTGGCAACTCTGTTAGCTTACAGCTTTTCTTGATTTCCTTGCTCCATATCCTAAGAAGATCATGTGCATTCAAAGCAATTAGGATTGGAAAGGGAGCTAATACTGCAAGTCTTCTTAGTGCTCTTTCCATTCCATTCTAGCTTCTCATTTCTAATCTTTTATCCACATGGTAGCCATAGTAATCTTTTAAAACTTTAATTAGATGCTGCCATTCCTCTACTTTGAATATTCAATGGCTTTTTAAATGGATTAAGCATAATAATGAAACTCTATCATGACCCAGACACCCTACAAGAGACTGCTGTCTTCCTCAAACTTCATCTCATGACACCTCCCCAGTCCCAGATATTTTGAACATGCTATTCTCTTAGGCTCAAAAGTTTTTCTTTTTTTTCTTTTCTGATTTTCACAAGCTGCTTCCTTATCCTTCAAGTGGCCACCTAAATATTATCTCCTCAGAGGTACATCCCTAACTGTGAAAGGAAATCTCATTATTGTTTATCATTGTCTTCTGTTCATTTCCTTCATAACACAAACAGTACTCATGTTCCTTTGTTCACTTGAATATTACCTGTAAATTCCACAAATCCAGAAATTAAATCTTTATTTACCTATTCTCAATGCTTAGTAAAGTGCCTGGCATGCAGTAAACAATAAATTTCTGGTAAAGGAAGGAAGGAGAAATGAAATAATAAACCCAGTCAATAATTTAAAAGACTGTAAAGAAATGGCAGAGTTGGGAAAAAAAACAAAGCAAGAAGCTTCTGGAAGAATTGAAAGGTCAAAATGTTACCTGGCAATTTCTAAAACTAGGTTTAAATGTTAAATTACTATAATTAATCCAATCAGTGTTAGGAACTTTTAAAAGTGAAACCATAGTAGAGCAATATTCCTAAGAAATATCTGTTAGAATTAAGCTCTTCTGAAAAGCAATATATGAAACTCTTATACATAAAAACTCCAGTATTTGACAGAATAATCTTAATTAACAAACATATCATTTTCCCTTTTGAAAATCAGAATACATATTAGTCAATAGGGAAAGTTCCAGGAAGCTACATGGTAGAGTGTAACTTCTCTGAACATCTCAGAGCTGAGTTGGAAAACATAATCCATCTAAGATAAGAAGATCCAAGATTGGTCTAAGAATATGTATTGGCTAATTTCATGTGTCACCCTAGCTAGGCACAGTACCCAGATGTTTGGTCAAATATTCTAAATGTTTCCATGAAGGTAAGTTTTAGATGATGCTAATATTTAAATTGGTAGATTCTGAATAAAACAGATTACCCTCCACAATGTGTATGGGCCTCATCCAATTAGCTGAAACCTTATTTGAAAACACTGACCTCCCCTGAAGGAGAGGAAATTCGCCCAGCATACTGTCTTCAGACTCAACTCTTCCTTGGGTTTCCAGCCTGCTAGCCTACCCTGCAGATTTTAGACTGGCCAGCCTCCACAATCTCATCGAACAATTCCTTAAAATGTATAAACACACACATATACATTCATATACATACACACACATATATATTATTGGTTTTGTTTCTCTGGAGGACTCTTACTAACACAGAGGATTACAAGTCCCAACTCTGGCATTCACTACCTGGTGATACTTTCCTTAGAATGACTATTTTCTATTATAAAATGAGCAGACTTTAAAAATCAACAAATAGCAAATGTTACTGACTCAATCTCTACATATCACAGCTCAACTATTGTTTCCAAATAAATGTGAACTCAAAATGTACACAAAATAATTTTATATAATGTCTTCATTTACTCATTTTTAAACTAGTATAAGCACCCAATTAATTAAATATAAATAGACTGTTGTTCTGATAATCTTCAAAGTACTTTTCATGGTAAAAAGCACTGGAAAGAATCCTAAGGTAACACTGATCTCATCCGACAGATGGCATTTATTTGGCACATTGACAATAAAAATGAACTTATTTGAAGAGGGAAATAATATACTTGCACATTTTCAGCTTTTAAAATAAATTACCTCATTCCATAGTGAAAATATTTTATTTCACAAGGCAGCACTATTTTTTGAAAATATGTAAAATATGATACTCTCCAAATTATTATAAATGCCATTAATTCAGCCACCAATCATATTAAGATCAGGGTTTATACTGTTAAATGAGAAACTTCATTGCTTAGAAAAAATAAAATTCGATAACTTCAAGGATTTATTTTAGGTAATTATTTCATTTAGAATCCTATCAACAATTTTATAAATTTTACCATAGCAAAAATAAAATATTATTAAAACATATACAATAAAACATATAGCATTGACTTAAAATTGACAATTTGCTACATCCATCTTGCTGCAAAGGACATGATTTCATTCTTTTTATGGCTGTGTAGTATTCCATGGAGTATATGCACCACATTTTCTTTATCCAGTCCACTGCTGGTGGGCATTTAGGTTGATTCCATGTCTTTGCTATTGTGAATAATGCTGCAATGAACATATGAGTGCATGTGTCTTTTTGGTTGAGTGGTTTATTTTCCTTTGGGAATATACCCAATATGGGTATATACCCAAAAATGGAATTTCTGTGTTGAATGGCAATTCTGTTTTAAGTTCTTTGAGAAATCTCTAAACTGCTTTCTACAGTGGCTAAAATAATTTACATTCTCACCAGCACTGTATAAGCATTTATTTTCTTTGTCACCTCCCTAACATCTGATGTTTTTTTATTCTTTTTAATAATGGTCATTCTTACTGGTGTGAGATGGTATCTACTTGTGGTTTTGATTTGCATTTCTCTGATGACTAGTGATGTTGATCATTTTTTCATGTCTTCTTTTGAGAAGGGTCTGTTATTTCTTTTACCCACTTTTTAATGGGATTGTTTTTTGCTTGTAAATTTAAGTTCCTTATATTATAGACCTTTGCCAGATGCATAGATAGTGAATATTTTCTCCCACTGTGTAGGTTGCCTGTTTATTCTTTTAATAGTTTCTCTTGCTGTACAGAAGCTCTTTAGTTTAATTAGGATCCTTGTCAATTTTTGTTTTGTTCAAACTATACTGCAAGGCTACAGTAATCAAAACAGCATGGTACTGTTACCAAAACAGAAATATAGACCAATGGAACAGAACAGAGGAATTGGAGGCAACGCCACACATCTACAACCATCTGATCTTTGACAAACCTGACAAAAACAAGCAATGGGGAAAGGAGTCCCTGTTTAATAAATGGTGCTGGCAAAACTGGCTAGCCATGTGCAGAAAGCACAAACTGGACCCCTTCTTGACACCTTACACTAAAATTAACTCTAGATGGATTACAGACTTAAACATAAGACCTAACACCATAAAAACCCTAGAAGAAAACCTAGGCAAAACCATTCAGGACATAGGCATAGGCAATGACTTCATGACTAAAACACCAAAAGCACTGGCAACAAAAGCCAAAATAGACAAATGGGATCTAATGAAACTCCAGAGCTCCTGGACAGCAAAAGAAACAATCATTAGAGTGAACTGGCAACCAACAGAATGGAAGAAATTTTTGCAGTCTATCCATCTGACAAAGGGCTCATATCCAGAATCTACAAAGAACTAAAACAGATTTACAAGAAACAAACAAACAAACAAACCCATTCAAAAGTGGGCAAAGGATGTGAACAGACACTTTTCAAAAGAAGACATTTATGAAGCCAACAAACATATGAAAAACAGCTCATCATCACTGGTCATTAGAGAAATGCAAATCAAAACCACATTAAGATACCATCTCATGCCAGTTAGAATGGTGATCATTAAAAAATCTGGAGACAACAAATGCTGGAGAGGATGTGGAGAAATAGGAGCACTTTTACACTGTTGGTGGGAGTGTAATTTAGTTTAACCATTGTGGAAGACAATGTGGCGATTCCTCAAGGACCTAGAAATAGAAATTCCATTTGACCCAGCAATCCCATTACTGGGTATATATCCAAAGGATTATAAATCATTCCATTATAAAGACACATACACACGTATGTTAATTGCAAAGTTTACAATAGCAAAGACCTGGAACCAACCCAAATGCCCATCAATGATAGACTGGACAAGGAAAATACGGCACATATACACCATGGAATACTATGCAGCCATAAAAAATGATGAGTCCATGTCCTTTTTAGGGACATGGATGAATCTGGAAATCATCATTCTCAGCAAACTGACACAAGAACAGAAAATCAAACACCACATGTTCTTATGCATAAGTGGATATTAAACAATTGGAACACATGAACACAGGGAGGGGAGCATCACCCACTGGGAGACCGCAGTTGGGGGAGAATAGGGGAGGGACAGCAGTGGGTAGGGAAGTTGAGGAGGGATAACATGGGGAGAAATGCCAAATATAGGTGATGGGGGGATGGAAGCAGCAAACTTCATTGCCATGTAGATACCTATGCAACAATCTTGCCTGTTCTGCACATGTATCCCAGATCCTAAAGTGTAGTAAAAAGAATGTATATATATATATATATATATATATATATATATATACACTTAGTCATATATATATATACTTAGTCATAAATGATTTACCAAGGCCAGTGTTGAGAATGGTATTTCTTAAGTTTTCTTCTAGGTTTTCACAGTTTCAGGTTTTACATTTAAGTCTTTAATCTATCTTGAGTTAATTGTGAAAGGAAAGGGTTCTGTTTCAATCTTCTACATATTGCTAGCCAGTTATCTTAGTGCCATTTATTGAATAGGGAGTCCTTTCTCAGTTGTTTGTAACTGTCGACTCTGTTAAAGATGACGTGGTTGTGGGTATGCGGCTTTACACCTCATCTAGTGATTTAAGTTCTACATTCTGAGACTATGCCATGCAAGCACACATTTCCTTCTATATGAAAATCTTTCAAATAACTGAAGGCTTAACTTTCAAGTCTTTCCTTTTAGGCTAAACATTCCTATTTCCACCAACTGTTTCTCACATAACAAGTTTTCAGTAACTGTCACTGCTACGGTCACTTTCTCTGGGTAGCAATGACACTTCAAAAATATGGTATGCAAAACTAAATTCAATATTCCAGATGTGATCTGGGAAGGGGATGCAAAGTGATATAAGAACTATACCTCCTTTTAAAAATTTCTTTATTTTTAGTAAAGAAGAGTGAGATTTATAATCTTCCTTAAAAATAAATACCCTTCTTAAAGATGAGGAAATAATGCCCAAATAAATAGACTTCCACAAATAACATGTGAGATAAAACTTGGCAATTTTTCTTAATTCTCCAAATGCTAGTGTAAACTTAAGTCGAAACACCTGGATGTACCACACAGATTGTAGAAAAGTTATTTTTGGATCCTAAACTAAATTTCCATTCAACTTTTCCATATTTAAAATCTCTAGATGAATATGGAGACTCAATGAACTGTTACTTTATATTTTTAATGGCTTTTTACAGTAAAAGATAAGTTTCACTGCTTTGCTAAAAAGATTTATATGTCTATGCACAAATTTAGACAACCCTTAGATCTTGATGTAAAGAACTGATGTTTGAAACATGTCTACATTTTTTCCATTCTCCAAATTTTTCCTCATTAAGGCAATGCTTAGGAAAGAGGATAGTTTAGTGTTTTAAACTATTTCTGGGCACTCACTCAATTTGCAGTACTTAAGATATAGGATACTCTACCTCACTCCTATTTAGCACAAGTCATATATACATTTTCATAAATGTAACATTTATTCTACTTGGAAAAAATAATTGGTTCAAATTAGTAATTTAAGAAATCATCTATATTTCTATAAGAAATAAAAATCAACTTTTAATAAATAATTATCTTTAACTACAAAATCAACTAAGGTAACAGTTAAGACTTGAACTTGTCCAGACATTCTATCTGAATTGTTTCATTTCTTTGAAAAAAAATTACAGCATGTATTTTTCAGCCAGTTTCCAAGGAAATGAATTATCAATGGACCAAATAACATTACAGAATAAGTATAAATCAAAATCAAAGGCTTATTACCATAGATAGTGATAATTTTATTAATATTAAACATTAAAATGATCACTTTTCTCAAAGTATTAAAAGCTAGTTGCCCTCTTAAATATCAACTATTTGAGGTTTAAGATAATTTCTGGAGATGCAGACAATTATAACACAGTAAAAAATAAAAGTCACACACTAAACCAGAACTGTAAGCCAAAAATATTCCCTAGTTCTCAAAAGTTTCCTAGATATTCCTAAAGATTCTAAAGCAGCATAATTAAAGAAAGGCAAATCTAATTAAGAATAGTCCTGGTTCACCTGGACAGCTCTAGTATCCAGGACTACCTAATGGTTTAGGACTTTCACTCATCCCTTCCCAGAAACTCCTGTTCTGGTCCCTGAAAAAAGCCTAGTTGCACATGTCTCAGAGTGAGAGGACCTAGGACAGCAAGGCATGTCTACTAACCTCTGGGCACTGAATCACCTGACAGTTTACACTGTGACTGTGAAATAACAAGTAGAATCACATTAAATTATTGAAAGTTCCTGCAATGGATTGAATGTTTGTGACCCCCAAAATTAATATATTTTGAAATCTAACCCCCAATGTGATCATATTAGGAGATGGGGCCTTTGAGAGGTGATTTAAGTCATATGATTAGTGCCCTTTATAAAAGGGACCCTAGAGAACACTCTGCTTTATGCCATGCCAGGAAACAACAGGAAGCTGGCAGTCTGCAACCCAGAAGAGGGCCCTTACTGGAACACAACCATGCTGACACCCTGCTCTCAGACTTCTCAGCCTCCCCAAAACTGTGAGAAATGAATTTCTGTTGCTGATAAAGTACCCAGTTTATGGTACTCTATTATAGCAGTCCAAATTGACTAAGACAGTGCCACAGTCTTATTTCAAGCATCAAAAATTTAACTTGTAGTTATTAAAAGTGCTGTGAAATCATGTTTCTTTTCCATAAACAACTTAGGCTCATTTTACAATCAATTACTGAGTTACTGAAATACTTAGAGCTTAATCAAGTAAACTTACCATACTATACAGTATATCATTAAAATAGATACATGAAAAAAAGCCAGGTAGATTTAAAACTAGAGAAAATTTATAAAGCAAGAACAATATAAAACTTTTATTCTATAAATCTCTCCTTTGATAGTATAATTACAATCTGCACCATACAATGAGAACATTCTTTGGTTAAAGGAGTATTAGCTTTGGGAAGGTTTCTTTTTACAGTTCATCTTTTTAAGTTTCTTTTCTTGCTGCTATTCCACAAATCAAATATTAAAACTGACACCCTCATCATATGAGACAATACTATTGGCTATACGTCTCCAGAAACTGTATGTTTCCATATAAGGAAACATTATTTAGATTCTCATATTTGTATACATCTCCATTTCTAATCATGGTCATGATGGTATACTAGATATACTTCCTCACATGAAATTACATATTAAGTGATAAAGAAAGCTTAGTCTCCACAATTTAAATAATGAATACTCTACTTCAAATAGTTTTGGGATTCTTAGTCCCCACAATTTAAATAATGAATATTCTATTTCAAATAGTTTTGGGATTTCTATATTATTAAATGTAGAAAAAATATATTTTTTTTAATTTTTTGAAAGAAAGAAAAAGAGAGGAAAGAAAGTGAGAGTGAAAGAAAGAAAGAAAAAGAATGTATAAGAGAAAGAAAGAGGAAGAAAAAGAGGGAGAGAGAACGGGATTCTTATTCTACTGCCCAGGCTAGAATGCAGTCTAAAAATGGGTATTAAAAACCTCGATTTCTTAACTTCTTTCATATTCCCTCATTTCTCAAGGGGGCACAAAACCAGCATCCCAACGCATAAGACTTTTATGCCGATTATGTGAAATACATAGGTAAAATGCTTCAGCTAATGGTGCACATTCTGAATAGTCAGTCAGTTCTAGCAGTGACTATATTACAGGGCATTAGTTTTAAAAATAATTGTGACAACCTGCTTCTGTTCCAAACCAGAAGGCTTAATTCTATGGTGAGCCTTGCTGAATGTATTCTACTTCATCAAGGCCATCACCAACCCCAAAGCTTGTGTGTTCTACAGGGCTGGTTTCTGCCTTTCTTGATCTGGGGAGGCCTCATCTTCTGCAACTAAGTCGAGGGTCAGCATGAAATTACTGACAGGCACTTAGTTCTAAAGTAAATGTCACTGGAAGCAATGCCACTTACAAGGACTTTGAGGATACCTCAGCATGACCAACTCAAGAATCAAATCAGTGGTCTGTCAAAGTGCACAGGCATGCTGATGGTTTCTTACGCTACTGTCAATGAGTTCCTTCACTTAGAATACTGGCAATCCTCAGGCAGCTGGTATGCCTTTGAGGAAACAGAGGAAACACAGTGCTTTCCATGTGTTCAAAATGTCCCAATTAAGTTGGGAAACTTCAAGGAAAAAATATAATAAAAAAACCAATTCAGTTTTTTTAAAAAAACAAACAAACAGAAAACATTTCCTAGAATTTGTGGAGACCTTGTTGAGTTTTGTGGCTTAACAATTGTGTTTTTAAGCCATATATCACTGGTGGTGCTCCAATTGTGAGTTACAATAATATATCATGAGAGGGATGGTGCTCTCATGATATATGGGTGCTGTACATCATCTAAGCACCATGGCTTTGATGATGTATTGCTCCAAACTACGATGAGAGTTTAAAGGAGCTTTTAGCAACCAGACAGCTTTAAATTTCAAATTTTCAAAAATTAAGATCTCTTCAAGTCAAAAAAAAAAGCAAGATGATGGAATCTGATGCTACATAATGTGTCCTGGAACTCTGAGAGCCTGGGTATGTGCCTTTTCCTTTTGGTTTTAAGCTCACAAGATGGAAATAATTGGCAGGTTCTTCTTCAATTCCTCCTGCATGAGCACAGAGGCCCGGGAACTGAACAGACATGAGCAAGTGTCAATGCATCTGTTTTGCCAGTCAATTTCCCCCATCTTCCACACTGCAAGCATGAGTAGCTCATCACCATCCCGAAGTACTGGATTTCATAAAATGCTGCGAAAAACATGGGTGAACCCAGGAGGGGTTTGTTTTTTAAAAAATTTTTTTTGGTTTGTTTTAAGGAGCTCTTACACTGAAATTTAGAACCAAAAGAACAGATAAAAAGTAGATAGACTTCCTTACTGATTACTCTCAAACAGGGCGTGTAGGAAGAAAACATGCCTTGTCTAGCATTTGTCTCTGTAAAGCAAAGGAAGCACTGATTGCAAATGAGGAGAAAAAGGTGAATGGCATATGGGCTTCTCATCCAGAGTAGGAAAGGGCGCTGTTGTCATAGTTCTGCCACCTTTCCTATTTTAACGTTGTGTTTACAAGATGGTAATGTGGCTTATGAGAATGTACCCACTTTGTTTAAAAACCACTCACTTTTGGGGGCAAAGTAATCACAATCAATTAAGAAAACAGGTGTTGAGAGAACTTCTCCTTCTTTTTTTTAAAAACTCTACTGCAATAAACAGAACAAAATGAGAAACCTCCCTGCTGTTTGTGTAATAGACCTAAACAGGAACAGTGAGAGACAATTACATTTCAAGTGGCTTCTTCCATTTTCCTTTACTAAGTGAATTAAAGGAAAGAATGGAGTAAAGTTACTGCCATGTGGAGGGAAACATCTGGGCATAAGGAATTAACAGTCTTCCCTCCCATTCTCCTGCCTCTGATTTTTTGCTCCTTGGGCTTCCTCCAGTAGATTCTAACTCTCAAATTACTGTTGGTTTTTTGGCATCCACCTCCCTCCTTGACCACTTTGAAAGGGCAGAACAATCTTCCACCAAATAAAACCACTGGCTGTCTAAGAAAGAAGTCCCAGGCTTCTTTTCTCCTGTAGTAGTAAGTTAACTATATAACCTGAGTAAGAAAGACATGGAAATAAATGCATCATCCACTCTTCTGAGCCTGTCAGTTGAAAGATGTGAATTAGGCAGGCTTTGCATCTAGAGAAATGTGGGTTCTTTCATGGGCTAGTAAATGAATCCCCCAAATTCGGTCCTCTTCTTCTCTATAAAGAGAATACTGACACATCTTTTAATTATTTCTTTCACATAAACCCAAAAGCTTTACATACATACATATATATATATATATATATATATATATATATATGAGATAATATCACACCATTCATCTACCCACCATTTTTAAGTCATTATCAGTTATAAGACTTGCTGCCATTTACAAAGAATATTATATGCTGGGACTGTATTTAGTACTGTATATTATCATGTCCTCACCAAAACACTAAAAGATAGAAAAGGTTATTGTTTCCTTTTATTTCAGTGAGCAAACTGATGCTTACTGGAATTAAATAAATTATGCAAGCTCACCAAGCTGGCAAAAGTGGCTGAGCTAAGATTCTAAACCTGGTTGATGAGAGGACAAGCATCAACTTTATTTTGCAATGCTCCTTCCTGATTAAATAACTAAATCTGGGTGACCATATGCCCTGGTTTATTTGGAACCAGCCAGCTTCAGGCCTGTGGGTACGAACAGGCCAGTGTAACAACAAACGGCATCTGCTTTCACTCTCCTAAGTCTGCTTTGGACAATAAATTCTATAGTCTCCCTAACTAGTAGTATAGTTCATGCCAGGAAATTTTATTTCTCTGGATTCTGACTAATCTCAACTATAGGTAGTGGGGAAAAACAAAAAAGAAAGGAAAGAAAGAAGGCCCTTTTAAAGTTTTTAAAGAATGAGCTACTAACTCTTATCTATCAATAGCTCTGATAAAACATCCAACATGTTCAGAATACAGCTCTGAGAGAGAAAATAAATACTTTAGACTAAATCAGGGCCCCTCCTCAAGCTCTAAAAAAAAAAAAAAAAAAAAACAAACAAAAACCTCGAGCATGCTAGAAACCTCTCCAGTTGAGCATTCCTTGCTTATTGTCATCACAAGAGGCAAGAGTAATAACTGTTGCTATTTATTAAGCTCTTACTATATGCCAGCTGCCATATGCCAGGAACTGAGCTAAGCACTTTCTTTGTAAGATCTCAATTATTTATCATAAAACTGCATGACAGATATAACCCAAATCATTGTCATCATTAATTTATAGGTGAAGAAACTAAGGCCTAGGAAAGTGGAACGAGTAGGTCTGCCCGATTCCAACATCCAAGTGTGATACTATGAGCACTCTGGTGCAGTTGAACAGAGCCTAGTAAAAGTTCTAAGCACACTGCCCCTGCACCTCCTGCTACTCACCCTTAAGATATTATGCTCTTCTGCAAGAGAGGCCCATTAGAAAGAAGAGATTTCTAACAAATTTGAGATCGATCTTGTACAAATATTCTGTATTTTCTTTTGGCTTGTGATTGGTTTTCAGTGACGTAACAGCTTTAAATCCTTAAAGCTATTTAATGAGAAGAGAGTAGACGTATTAGCCTATTCTCATACTGCTAATAAAGATATACCTGAGAATGAGTAACTTATAAAGGAAAGAGGTTTAATTGACTCACAGTTCCACCTTGCTGAGGAGGCCTCAGGAAACTTATAATCATGGCAAGAGGAGAAGCAAACACATCTTTCTTCACATGGTGGCAGCAAGAAGAAGAATGAATGCCCAGTGAAGGGGGAAGCCTCTTATAAAACCAACAGAACTCATGAGAACTACTCACTATCATGAGAAAAGGACTGGGGAAACTGCTCCCACGATTCAATTATCTGGTCTTGCCCATGACACACGGGGATTATGGGAACCACAATTCAAGATGAGATTTGGGTGGGGACATAGCCAAACCATAACAGTAGAATTTGTAATCATTGGCTCTAGAGAAGCTGACAAACCCAATCAAGATCTAGAAAACCAGGATAACTCTCAGATGAGGTCAACCCTACCGCCTTGGGTTATGGACAGGTGGAACTCTGGGCAGACCATTCCAGAATAAAGAGTCTTCCTGTTCAGCTAGACATGCAGGACCTCAGAGGTTCTTTGTAAAATTGGTTCTGTTCACTGCTGGGTGGGAAGAGACAGTGCCTTAGTAATGTCTCCATCTGAAAATGTCTGAAAGTCTCAAAATGACTTTCAGGAGACACAGAGGATGTTTCAGGTCTTGTCACCCTTGTACTTTGTCAGCTATTGTGGTAGTCATAGAGTTTATAGTACACGTGCTTGGTAGAAAAAAGTATAAATGTTCTTCCCTGTATGTGGAATTCCTCTTTTATTCTCTCCCTTTCCTCTAAGTTTTCAAGAGCATGCTCAAATGCCACCTCCTTTGTGTAGTCTTCAGACTCTTTCAGGCCCTTCTGATTCATTATACATATAACCATGATGGCTTTTTTTTTTTTTTTTTTACCACAAAGCATAAGTAATTACAGGTTTTCTCTCTTCCACTAGTCTGGAACTCTGGGCTATTTGTTACTTATTTTTCCCCTGACTATTTCTTTCCCCTACCCCTAGGTTCCTAGGTTGGAAGACATATCTTCTAAATGTTGAATGGATAGATGAATGGATGGGTGGGTGGGTGGGTGGATGGGTGGTAGATGGGTGAATAAGTGAATGAACAGGTGGGTGGATAGGTGGGTAGGGAGGTACATGAGTGGGAATGTGGACAGATAGGTGCATAGATGGATGAATGGATGGTTAAAAAATGGACAACTACAGTGCTCTTAATTTCTTAGCTTGCTTGAAAGAAGAAACAATATATGCACTGATTTTCCTGTCTTTTCCTTCTGCTTGAGACTTCTTGTGCATACAAAGATATGGCCTATGAAGAGCCATTATGATCACATTGCACACACCTTTCTTCCCCATTAAAAAGTATCTTTTTACCAAAATGTAAGTTTGAAGTTCTTGTGTTTCTAGCCTCACATAAATCCTTTTAAAAACAACTCCTCAGGTATGCCCAAGTGTCTGGAGAAACAGCTCATCCTAAAAGCAGTCAGCATTGCAAGGACTGCCAAGGGGACATATTTGTTGTTCAGCATTAACTTCATTAAGAGCCACTGTGGTTCTCTCTCGGGAGAGAAGGAGAAATCTGCCTTTTCTCTGGATATCATCTGATCTTTACAAATTAATTCCAGGATGCTCTCTTTTTTAGACAGAATATCAAGAATATGTATTTTTTATTTATACATCATATCAGAACATTAATTTGTAGAGTGATTTCCTCTGGGTGCCCTTCTGTTGGGTACACAAAAAAGGATTTGGATGTAAATGCACCAATGATAGCATTTTTCCTTGTCTTACTCATTTCGTGACAAATGCGCATTGCTTTACTGTTTGTTATACACATAATTACAGTTCTTTAATTTATGTTTCAATAAAGTGTATAATAATAAACATTTACTGCTCCATGAATAAACATTCAAGTGAAGCCTCTAATGGAGGTTACATGTTTCGAGGCAGCTCTGTGGCTTTCCAGAAATCTCTCCTTCTACTTAATGAGCATCATTTCCATAATCTGTACATTATTGCTTAAGCCTCCCTTTAGAAATATTCCACAAAGAAAAAATTTGTGAAATATGATCAGTTCAAAGGGAAAAAAAAATGTTAAGGGAATTAGCAACTTGTCCTGTTAAAGGGACAGGACAGCCTTTCATGTCCCTCCAGAGATAGTAACACAGTAATTACGGAGATAGTGCTTCTTAATTATCTCACTAGCTGGGTGCATCACTACTAGGGTTTCTGCCTCTAAGATCTGGTTTAAATAAAAGTGATAAGAAACCTGGAGAGGTCAGCCATGAAGGACAAGCTTGTGTTAATTCCCTTTCCGGTGTTAACAAAGAAACCAGAAAGTAAAACTAAAAAATTAGGGAATGTCAGGATACCTGTGGTATGGACATTCCTGGATGTGGAGACAGACAAACGGTTTGATTATTAAAACAGTCACCCCAAAGGAACTGAATTCAAACAAAAGCCTATGCTGAGCTTTATGTCAGTGGTGTCACACATTATTTTCAGTGTGTCATCTCTTAGGAAAATTACTTACATAATTTCATGTCATTATCACTTTAAAAGGTTAATAATCTATTTCTGATAATCTTTGCAAATTGTGTTCTAAAAAGCAGGTGCTTTTAAAAATAACTAAAACTAATGATATATGTCTTTTTTCTTTGTCCAACAGCTAGGGCTGGGTTGTTTAACTAGAGAGAAAAAAAGACGCCAGGAGAATCAAGGAACAAAGGATCTTTCACAGTGTGATAAGATACAGATAGTCAGCCTCTGCAGAGTGGTGATGAAATGTGTTAAAGTGATGGCTGTCACTTCACGACATGTCAGCATGCTTTATTGGTGGGTTGGCACAATTTATTTAAACACTGTCAGGAGGGACTCATTTTTGTGTAGTTAGAAGTTGTGTTTCTTTAGTGTGAATAAATATCTCTGGGTCCGTATGCAACACTGTAAAACTGTGCTGTTGTTTACTGTGGGAACTGGAGCAAGAAGCTAAGAGTTTCAAAGTGAGTCCCTCCTTCTTCCACCATTTTATATTTGCTATGAGTAATATGCTCCTTGCTTAGACTGTTACTGGAAAATCTTTCAGAGGAACATTATCTCTCCCCTTAACAGGAGCTGAATTTAAGATTTTCATCATTCAATATGGCTATTTTCACATGTGACTTCAACAAAATAAAACATTTGGCATAAATAGAATTTAGTGTGATCCAAATCCTGCTTTTCTCTTGGTACACAGACTTTCTTGCTTCTTAACATTCCTGGATTAGAAAGTATTAAGCAGAATCATCTTTTTAAGGGTTACCTGTTTCTTTTAACTCAAGTGAGCAGGTATTTATATCAGAGTCACAAATTTTAAAATGGCATCCTCTTCCAGGATGGGGCACATTTCAACCTACGGAGCTGCCAAGTGGAGCTGCAACTTTTTGCAAGGGTTCTACCCAGATGTGCTACAAGTCCATATTACTTTTGAAATAACCGTCTCGTAAAGACATCTGCACCCTCGTGTCCATAGCAGCATTATTTATAGTAGCGAAGATATACAAACAATGTGAGTGTCCATCAAAGGGCAAACATATTAAAAAGTGGCATATAAATACAGTGAAATATTATTCAGCCTTAAAAATTAAGAGATTCTGTCATTTGCCCCAACATGGATGAAACTGGAGGACATATGCTAAGTGAAATAAATGAGATATAAAAAGAAGAATATCATACGATTTTACTTAAATGTGGAATCTTAAAATTAAGTAAAATATATAGATATAGAGAATAAAAAAGTGGTTATCAGACTGGGGTGGAGGTTGAGAGGGCAGAATGGGGAGATATAGGTCAGAGTTTAGTAAGCAGCAGATTTGTAGGAAGAACCAGTCTAGTGATCTAATGTACAACGTGAAGATAGGTAAAACTGTACTGTTTTGGGATTCCTGCCAAATGAGTATATTTTAGCTATCCTTACCACAAAAACAAACAAACAACAAAGTGAGTAACTATGTGAGATGATGAATATGTGAATTTGCTTCATTATAGTAACTATTTTACTATTTTGCATATATGTCATAACACCATGTTGTATTCCTCAAATATACACAGTAAAATTTATTTAAAAACAAACAAAAAAGAGCACATTGCCTTTATAAATGATAGTCTCTTCAAAAGACATTTGAAAATATACATTGTAAAATATACTAGAAAAACCACCCCCTAACTAACTCCTAACAACCCAGCAGCTCTGATTTGATAGCTCAAGGCAGGATAAATGACTCCAATTAGGACAATGAGCCTCAGTTTTACAGGGACCTCCTAAATCATATCTTGGTTTGGGACTAGAACGATGGTGCTGGGAGCACCCAGAGGGCTGCATATCATCTCAGCCTGGCTCCCACACAGGGAGCCAGAGAGATTTGTGGGACCCTGTCTGGTGGCTTTGAGGCACAAACGATGAATACTGCTAAAGCAATAACAATAAAAGAGGTAACAGGCAGTGGGAGAAGCCCCGGCACCAACCCTCATTTTTCTCATAACATACTCTGTTGTACAATGAGGCAGAGTAATCCCATAGGCACTGGCCAGAAATTATATAATATGAGAAATTGATCGTGTTTCTTTTTCTGGGTGAGATCAGTGATTGAGGCCCTTGATTTATGTTGGCCAAACTTTTTCAGTGCAGAATGGAACCCTTCCTAATTTTAGTCTCTGTGGTTCATGCACGCTGGCCATTAACAGTGGATACACTGCATCATACCATTTAGACAGGACCCTACACTAACAGAGGGAAATGCAGCAGAGACTTAATAGCAACTCTAATTTGCCAGAAATCTCACAGCAGATCAACAACTTACAGTGGCGGAGACCTTTTAGGAATGTTTAGCATGGATGATCCCTCAAGGTGTGGGTCAGAATTTGCGGTCCAGGAGGTGGGGTGAGGTGAAGAGTTTATAATGACTTTTCTAGGCCTTTTAACCTTTTGAATTAACATTTGGTCAAGAAAGCCATCTGAAGGCTGACTGTGTATCTGGCATGTGAAAAAATGAATGTGTCTTCTTGCTTGGCATTGACTTAGGGCCCTGCTGAGCCCTGGCTATGGCCAACTCAGGCTTAATTCATTAATATGATTAACCAACAATCAATTCTTTAAAACAGGCCAAGCCAGGTTCATGGATATAAAATTTGGGAATCAAGTTTTGCTCCAGAGAAATATCACACCTTCACTGGCAAAAAGTCTAAGCAGGGAGTGTCACAGGTAAGGTTGAATTAATGGAGACATCCTCTAGCTGGCATGAATGTGTGAAGTGCTCTCCATTGTCATGCACCCACCAAGTCAGGATTTCTCAGCAAGCATAGCTTTCACTTTAAGCTAAGTGACATGGAAGGTTCAGGTCCCTGACCTTAGGTCATGGGATGACAATATACAGAATCTGCAGCTTGACAACGTGGGCTCAACTCCTAATCCTGCCGCTTACCAGCTGTGGTATTGACCCGAGATATTCAGCCAATACCTTAGAGCTTTAGATTTCTTGTTTGTATAATGAACGCAGTTCATGGGGTTTCTGTGAGGATCAAACAGGTCAGTACTGCAAATTACCCAGACTAGTACTTGGAACTTAGTACGCATGGATGTAAGTGTTTGCAGCTATCACTGCTGCTACTGCTGCCACCACTACTATTATTATTACAACTACCTAACCACAAAATCTGTGCTACTTGACCACAAAATCTTTCAGTTAAAAGAAATTCACAAAAATTTATTTATCATATTTGAACTTTCTTTTAAGTCCTTTACCATTGTTTTAATAATTATTCTACTGAAGTCTAATTTACAGAATGGGCACAAGGAGAAGAACCATTCTCCTAGAAACCAGTGTGGGATCCATACACATATCCTGGGCAGGAAGAAGCCCTGAGGCTTCCAAACAACACAGTGTGAACAACTTTGCTTGAGGAGGGAGATGGAAAGCAGAGAACTAGAGTTTCTTCCACTGGGGTACAAATCCTTAGGGAGTGGGGCTTGGTGATTAAGAGCATCAGGCTCTAAAGTCAGACGAGCTGGGATGAAATCTCTATCCCAACTTTCATTTCCTGCATGACCCTGTGAAGGCAGTTGAATATCTTAATGCTTTGGGTTCCATATTTATAAAATGCAGATAATAAAGTATATTCTTCAAAGGGCTTCTGAGAGCATTAAATGAAATAATACATGAAAACCTCTTAGCACAGCCCCTGGCACCATCAGAAAATGCCTTATAAAATGTAAGCTGCTCTTCTAGTTATTTTTACCCAGACTTCTGCTCGTGTTACTTCTATAGTGAGGACTTCCCCAATTTCTATATTACATATAAAGAGCCCAAGTCCTACCTTAAATTAAAATCTGCATTTATTCGCTTTTTCATTTTTTGTTCCCATATTCACGGCCATGATGCCAGCATGTGGGACTATGACTAGCACACAGTAGGCACCCAATAGGTATGTGTTAAATGAATGAGTTAAAAAAAAAAAGGAGGGAGAGGAAGTATCCCTACTCAATGTTCAAGAGACTGCAAAAGCTCTATTAGGCTGAAAACTAGGAAGTATAATTCTTTAAAGTATTAACAGAAATAAAATTTGATAGGATGTTCTTTTGTGTATATAATAGAGTATGGTGATCATTCTCAAGCTGCCAACTACCCTTAACAATGCCCTGCTGTGAAGACACAAAAGGGGCAGGAGGGTGGATTAAACAGACTTGGTGTGAGCCACAATGCTGGTCCAGCCAAAGGAGCAAGGATGAGGTTGGAATACAAATGCCCTCACCCACCTCTCACTGTTTTCTTCTCCTGAAAATTGCTCTACATTATGATCTCTCCTCTCTCTCTCTCTCTTTCTTTATCTCTCGTCTCATACTTGGCTTTGTTTTGTCCATACAAAGGCCTTCCTTGTGATACCCCACATTCTCTTTTACCCTGACACATTGCACAGCCTCCTGCTGTGGGTTCTGTGTCATTATATAATCAGAGTTGGGATGTTTTACTGCCTTGATGTTAGCATTGTGGGTCTGTGTAATCTTTGCATTCAATGTGTGATATTAGACACCAGAGACAGGACATAACTCTCAGAGCTGCACTCCAGGTGCCAAGATGTCATGAGGCCCACAAGAGAGATGTGCACTTCTGCAAGGGCTTCAAGGGACCCGGGAGAGGAAGGTGTGAGCCACTGTGAGGTCCTCTCGGGCAAACGCTCCCTGCTCCCTCCTGACAACGATCCCCGATGCATGAAGTAGGATGTGGTGTGTTAAGGTGATAAGGGCAGAGCACGAAGTGGGGTGGCTGAACTGGCAAAGCATTGTGAACCGGAAATGTGTTCGTGTGTGGAAAAGTAATGTTACCCTGGATGAGAGCTCACTCCTCTTGTGAACTAGGCTTTTTGCTCAAGTTCCTGGCCCCATCATATCGTCAGTAATATCTCCTAAGGGCCTGAGAACTGGAATCTTCTCATGATCTCTAGTAAGCCAAGTGGCCTAGCCACCAGGGGTGGACCCTGTTAACTATTCATATCACCACCTTGACAAAGGGCTTCCTGCTCCCATTTCAAGGCTCTCTCCACACTCAGCTACTCTGACCTTTCTGAACTCTTCACTCCATCTTCCTCTCTGGACGGCAGCCCCCCGGCTGTGAATTCATAGTCTCTCAGCCTGCCCTTCCTATAGACAGATTCGTTGATTCTTATGCAAACATCAGCCTTGGCCTTCATCTTTCCAGAAATCCTTGAAAGTTATGTTCTATGCCTTTCCCCTACCCTACCTTCCTCCCCACACTCCTGTACTTAGAACTGATGCTTCAAACTCAGCTTGAGACAGGTCTCATTTTCCCCCTCCTCACATGCATGGGGACAAGTGTGTCAGACCATTGGTTAAATATTCCTCCAAGAGTGAGGTTGGTAAAAGGAAGCCATATTTAGGAGACAGAACAAAGGCTTTTCCTTAAACAAAAGAAAACAGCAGTTCTCCTTCTTTCTGAAGGCCTCACTTGGATACTCCTCCGGAATCAGAGCTTTCCAAGACCCCACATGATTCATCCCCTCTCCCATACTTAGCTCTCTGGATTGCACCCCTTTGTTCTTTTTTTATTTTTTAGAGATACGGTCTTGCTCTGTGCCCATGCTGGAGTGCAGTGGTACAATCATAGCTCTCTGCAGCCTCTACCTCCCAGGCTCAAGTGATCCTCCAACCTTAGGATCCCAGAAAGCTGGGACTACAGGCATGCACCACCACATTGGCTAATACATTTTTAAAAATCATTTGTACAGACAAGAGTCTCACTATGTTGTCCGGGCTGCTCTTGAACTCCTGGGCTCAAACAATTCTCCCACCTTGACCTCCCAACGTGCTGGAATTATAAGCATGACCCACTGTGCCTGGCCTCCTATTTCTCTATAGGAGTCTCTCTAGGCTGTTCTGCCTGAAAGATTCTGATAGTTCAACCAGTTTCAACCAGAATGCTGAATCCACTATTTTGAGCATGAACCTGCTCTCCTGTTATATTACTAAGAAAAAAAAAAAGTTATTCCATTAAAGCTGTGGGCACATCCTCAAAAGCATATAGCTTTGCTGAGATCTTATACCTGACAGTGGAAGTGCTTGCATGACACAGGTAGTAAAGCGGAAAATAGGAATCAGGAAGCTGATCAGGAATCAGCTCAGAGCTTAAAAAGGGAGAAGGCCACTGACCACCCAGCATTTTCAGGTTGCCAGAGTCCATATTTTTTTAAACCTGGGATCAAAGCGAGATTAGGTAGCTGGAAGGGGAGCAGACCGAAAAATATGTTCACCTTTAAATAAATCAGCAAGGAAATTGGAGGAAGATTATACCTTAGGGACAAAAGAGGAAGAAGAACACAAATACCTGCTTTATTTGAAATGCCTCCCTTCTCCCAGCCTTTCCTGCATAGAGTATGAGAAGAGGGGCCCTTGGTAAACTTCACTTTAATTAGAACCATTAACTGCAAATGTAAATAAGAACAACTCAACTCTTCTTGTCTAATTACAGGGGCTACTTTACTACCAACTATATAAAGGCACCAGTACTACCCTATGAGGCCCTGGCATGAATATTTCACTACTCTCTTAAGTACCAATACCAGCCTTGAAGTGGAAGAAAGAACATATTTGGCTCTACCATGGAAATTCTTTCTGTACCTCAACATCGTTCCATCATCACACTCACATCTTGGCTTGACAGAATTTATCCCTGAAAGCGATAGGCAGCTTAAGGGAGAGGGTAGTAGAGAAAAAACGTAGCTCTGGAGCTAGACTACTTGTATGTATATCCTCATCCCACCACTGACTCTCTGTGTTACCTGGAGCAAGTCACCTCACTTCTCCGGATTCCAGTTTCCTCTGTAACTGTAAGACAGGCACCACAACGCTTTCTACATCTCATCACATTATTTCCCTGACAATTAAGCCTAAATTACGTAAAATAAATCCTTAATAAAGTCCTACGACTTAGGACTAGGTACTCTCTAAATGCTAGCTATGATTTAACATTTTTATGGGTAAATTTTTAGAGGCCCTTATTTTGAGATTATTATGGATTCAAAGGAAGGTACAAAATAGTACAGAGAGATCCCTGGTTGTGTACCCTTCATCTAGTTTCTCAAAGCACTATACTGACATAGTATATAAAATATTGCATATCTATAGTACAATATCAAACCCAGGACATTGACATTGGTACAATGTGTGTGTATAGTTAGTTCAATGCCACTTTATCTCATGTAGAAATTGGCATAACTACCATGGTGCTCAAGATAAAGAATGAATCCATTACCATCCAAATCACTATTGTACTCCTTTAGAGACATACTTGCCCTCCTTCTCCTCCATCCATCACCAGACTAGCAACCACACTACCACTAATCTGCTCTCCACCTTCATAATTTTGTTTATTTTTCTTTAATGGAGCAATAATATGCTGTCCTTCACTAAACTTTTTTTTCTGTGTTTTTTTAAATCTTTTATTTTGGTTCAAGGAAATAAGTGCAAGTTTGTTATATAGGGAAACTGTATGTCACAGGGGTTTCATATAAATATGTTTTCATCATCCAAGAAATAAGCATAGTACCAAATAGGTAGTTTTTGATACTCACCCTTCTCCCACCTTCTACCCTCAAGTAGGTCCTGGTGTCCATTGTTCCCTTCTTTGCATCCACGTGTAGTCAATGTTTAGCTCCCACGTATAAGTGGGGATGTGCAGTATTTGGTATCCTGTTCCTATGTTAATTTGCATAGAATAATAGCTTTCAACTCCAACAATGTTGCTGCAAAGGCCATGATCTCACTCTTTTTTGTGGCTGCATAGTATTCCGTGTTACATATTTGGTACATTTTCTTCACCCAGTCTACCTTGGATAGGCTTTTAGGTTGATTATATGTCTTTGCTATTGTGAAAACTGCTGCAATGAATGTGTGCATCTTTGTGTCTTTATGGTAGAATGATTTATTTTCCTTTGTGTATAAACCCAGTGTATAATGTGTAATGTGTAATCCCAGTATGAGATTGCTGGGTAGTTCTAAGTTCTTTGAGAAATTGCCAAACAACTTTCCACAATGGCTGAGCTAGTTTATATTCCCACAATCAGTGTATAAGCATTTTCCTTTCTCCACAACCTTGCCAGTGTCTGCTATTTTTTGACTTGTTAGTAGTAGCCATTCTGACTGGTACGAGATGGTATCTCATTGTGTTTTTTATTTGCATTTCTTTAATTATTAGTGATATTGAGCATTTTTTCATCTGCTTGTTGGCCTCATGTATGCCTTCTTTTGAGAAGTATCTGTTCATGTCCTTTGCCAACTTTTAAATAGGGTTATTTTTTGCTTGTTAATTTATTTAAATTCTTTATAGCTTCTGAACCTTAGACTTTTATTGGATGCATAGTTTGCAACTATTTTCTCCCATTCTCTAGGTTGTCTGTTTACTCTGTTGATAGTTTCTTTTGTTGTGCATAAGCTCTTTAGCTTAGTTAGGTCCCATTTGTCCTTTTTGGTTTTTGTCACAATTGCTTTTGGCATCTTTGTCGTGAAATATTTTCCAGCGTCTATGTACAGAATGGTATTTCCTAAGTTACCTTCCAGAGTTTTT
Organism: Cacajao melanocephalus; assembly: GCA_963573385.1. Classification (NCBI taxonomy): domain Eukaryota; kingdom Metazoa; phylum Chordata; class Mammalia; order Primates; family Pitheciidae; genus Cacajao; species Cacajao melanocephalus. Next base: position 25,759 of record CAUYLG010041676.1, read on the forward strand.
ACATTTAAGTCTTTAATAGTTTCAGGTTTTACATTTAAGTCTTTAACCCATCTTGAGTTTATTTTTGCATAGGTTAAAAAGAAAGAGTCCAGTTTCAGTCTTCTGCATATGGCTAGTCAGTTATTCAAGCACCATTTATTGAAAAGGGAGTCCTTTCCCATTTTGGTCAACTTTGTTGAAGATCAGATGGTTGTAGGTTTGTGGCTTTATTTATTGGCTGTCTATTCTGTTCCATTGGCCTGTGAGTCTGCTTTTGTATCATGCTGTTTTGGTTACTGGAGCCTTGCAGTACAGTTTGAAGTCAGATGATGTGATGCCTCCAGCTTCACTTTTTGCTTAGGACTGCTTTGGCTATTCTGGCTCTTTTTAGGTTCTATATGAATTTCAAAATAATTTTTTTCTAATTCTGTGAGAAATGACATTGGTAGTGTGACACGAACAGCACTGAATCCATAAATTGCTTTGGGCAGTGTGGCCATTTTAACAGTATTGATTCTTCCTATCCATGAACATGGAATGTCCATTTGTTTGTATTGTCTCTGATTTCTTTCAGGAGTGTTTTATAATTCTCAATAGAAAGATTTTTTACCTCCATGTATTAGGTATTTTTGTGTGTGTTTGGCTATTATGAATAAGACTTCATTCTTGATTTGGCTCTCAGCTTGGACATTGTTGGTGTATAGAAAAGCTACTAATTTTTTACACTGATTTTGTATCCTGAAACCTTGCTGAAGTTGTTTATCAGATGTAAGACCTTTGGACAGAGACTACATGGTTTTCCAGGCATAAAATAATGTCATTTACAACAGATGGTTTAACTTTCTGTCTTGTTGTTTGGATGCCTTTTCTTTCTTTCTCTTGCCTAACTCTGACTAGGACTTCCAATACTATGTTGAAAAAGAGTGGTGAAAGTGGGCATCCTTGCCTTATTACAGGTCTCAAGGAGAATGCTTCCAGCTTTTGCTCATTTGGTATGACGTTGGCTATAGGTTTGTCATACATAGGTGGCTCTTATTATTTTGAGTTATGTTCATTCCTACAATGCCTAGTTTGTTGACAGTTTTTAACAAGAAGGTATCTAATTTTATCAAAAGCCTTTTCTGTATCTGTAGAGATGATCATGTGGTTTTTGTTTTTAGTTCTATGTGATGAGTAACATTTATTGATTTGTATATATTGAGCCAACCTTGCATGCCAGAGATAAAGCTTACCTAATCATGGTAGATTCGCTTTTTGATGTGCTGCTGGATTCAGTTTGCTAGTATTTGGTTGAGGATTTTTATACCTATGTTCATCAAAAATACTGGCCTGAACTTTTCTATTTTTATTGTGTCTCTGCTAGATTTTGGTATCAGAAAAATGCTACACTCACTGAAGGAATTAGAGAGGAGACCCTCCTAAATTTTTTGGAACCATTTCAGTGGGAATAGTAGCAGCTCCTCTTTATATGTCTGGTAGAATTTGGCTGTGAATCTGTCTTGTCCATGTCTTTTTCTAGTTGTTAGGCTATTTATTACTGATTCCATTTTGGAACTTATTATTGGTCTGTTCAGGGTTTCAGTTTCTTCCTGGTTCAACCTTGGGAGGTTGTATATTTCCAGAAATGTATCCACTTCTTGTAAGTTTTCTAGTTTGTGTGCATAGAAGTGGTAGTAACGATCTCTAAGAAGTGTTTTTGATATTTCTGTGGGGTAGTTGGTAATGTCCCCTTTGTCATTTCTAATTGTATTTATTTGAATCTTCTCTCTTTTTTTCCTTATTAGTCTACCTAGTGGTCTATTAATCTGATTAACTTTTTCAAAGATCCAATTTCTGGTTTTGTTGATCTTTGTATGGTTTTTCACATCTCAATTTCATTCAGTGTAACTCTGATTTTATATGATGCCCTGAGGGTTTGATTAAGGTATAAGAGGTTCAGTTGATGAGCTTCATTTCTGGAAGATTTCAGGGGTCCACGCCTCAGCTCAGCACTCCTGGAGGAGCAGGCTGTAACTCTGGAGGGCTAGTACCAGCTCCCTAGCCTTGTTCTCTGGCCCCTCAAGGTTAAGAACCTGCTCTGCTGGAGTGGCCTAGGTGTTCCCAGTCTTCTGGAGATAATACTCTGACAGAGGATCCTGACCAAAGCACTTAACTGGGGCAGTGGCAGCAGGATCCGTGTTCACCAGCGTGTGCTGGCAGCAATGGCAGAATAGTGGGATGTGTGCCAATTTTGTTTTTTGAAAATGCTATATAAAAGAATTCTATATTATCTGACCTTTTATAATGGGCTTTTGTCATTCAACATTAATGCTCTTGAGATCCATACAAGCTGTTTTGTGTATTAATAGTTTGTTCCTTTTTATTGCTGGGTAATATTCTATTGATGTATGACTGTTTATTTTACCATTCGCCTACCAAAGGACCTTTCAGCTGTGTCCAATTTTCAGCTACTACAAATTATGCTATCTATGAACATTCATTCATGTACAGATTTTTGCATAGACATAGGTTTCCATTTCTCTGGTATAAATGCCTTTGGGTGCAATTGTTGGGTCCTATGGTAAGTATATGTTTAGTTTTTAAGAAATCACTAAGCTAGGTGTGGTGGCTCATGGCTGTAATCCCAGCACTTTGGGAAGTCAGAGTAGGCAGATCATGAGGTCAGGAGATCAAGACCAACCTGGACAATATGGTAAAACCCCATTTCTACTAAAAATACAAAAAAAATTAGCTGGGCTTCGTAGCATGCACCTGTAGTCCCAGCTACTCAGTAGACTGAGGCAGGAAAATCTCTTGAACTCGGGAGGCGGAGGTTACAGTGAGCCGAGATCGCGCCACTGCACTCCAGCCTAGGTGACATAGCGAGACTCCATCTCAAAAAAAAAAAAAAAGATCACTAAACTATTTTCCAGAATGGTTGTTGTCTTCTATACTTCCATCAGAGATTTGGTTTCTGTTGCCCTCACCAGCATCTGGTGTTATTTTAAAATTTTTTTCTGTTCTAATGTATGTAGTGATAACTCATCATGGTCTTAATTTGCATTTCCCTATGGGGTGGTGATGTTGAATATCTTTTCATATGCTACGTGCCACCCTTTATCATCTTCAATGAAATATCTATTTTATCGTTTGTCCACTCTAACTGTACCGTTCATTTTTTCTATCATAAAGTTTCTCCCCCCCACAGTTCCGTGAATACCATAGAGTTTTTTTTACTTTTTCAACTTTTATTTTAGATTCAGTGTGAACATGTGCCAGACTGTTACCTGGATAAACTGTGTGATGCTGAGGTTTGGGGGATGAATGATCCCGTTACCCAGGCAGTGAGCACAGGACCCAACAGTTAATTTTTCAACCCTAACCTCCTCTTCCTCTCCCTCTACTCAAGTAATCCCTGGTGTATATTGTTACCATCTTTATGTGCATGCGTACCCGATGTTTAGCTCCCTTTTATAAATGAGAACACACATATACTGGAGTTTTGAGAATTCATTATCTCTTCTAGATATGAGTCCTTCATCATTAACTTTTTAAGTTTCAGAGATCCTTTCTTATTCCTTTCAACTATGAATGATCACTTCTTTCCCTAACTTGCTTACAAATTTTCACATAGGACCTTTTATTCTCTCTACCTTGAGTTGGCCATAAATGGCCCTTCATAACTGCCTCACTCATCTATGAACAGGTTCCACTTCTGATGTGTTTGGCATCACTCACTGTCTTGCTAGCATTTGAGCACCTAACTGGCATTCCACTAATGTCCACCAAGTGTCTGAATCAACAATACCTGGATTTTCATTCAGTTACTACAAGACTTCAGCCTAAAGCAAAACCCATGGTTACCATGGATACACAGGCTTAGGACAGATGTATATCCTAAGCATTTAATACTTTCAAAAGGATAACTAAATACAAGAAGAAATACACACACTCAAACGTGTTAGTGATTAATTTCTTCTCAGCTACCACACTTCTACCTGACACTGTAACACACTACCGCTTATTGAGGAGTTTCTATTTATGCCAACCTAGGGCTCATATTTGGCTAATTAAGAACACATACATTTCAGAACTTGTGGTCTGTGGGCTGTGTTTACATATGAACATCATATTCAATACACAGGCAATTGTTTAGCACCTCTAACCTATTTCTAGCCTTATATTTAATTAGTGAGACTTGTTGATGGGGAATGCAGGGTATGACTTTGAATTAAACAAACAGCTACCCTTCTTATAAATCACAACAACAATGTATAATTAAATAATGAGCTACCTGAGCTTTGTTCATTCTTTCTTCCAAAGGAATTAAATCTCTAAACAGGACCAGGCCTCAGGGGGAATTGTAGAAGGAGTAGAGGTAAGGAGACATGGGGGCCCATTCGAGCCCTGCTTCCTGGCCTCTCTGGGTCTTAATGTCCTCATTGTGAGATAAGCAAATGAATACTCCTTTCCGGCTCCCCATCCCTCTCTTCTCTGTGTTATAGATGTTCTAAAGATCACATGCAATAACAGAGGCAAATCTCTTTGCTAAAGTAAAGCACAATATAAAATATAAGAATTATCACTGCTATGAGTCAAGAGGATTTCATTATTTTTACACGAGAAGAAAAACAACTGCCATTAAACAGGTTTTCCATGAGCTGTCCCCTCTCTTGCCTGCCCTCATCATCTGTCCTTCCTTTCCCTATTCGCATGTGCCGGCCACCTGGCCTTGCTTTGCTCCTTCCCATGATATCAGGCACATGACAGCCTTGGGCAAATCCTCCTCCTCAGCAAAGCTTTTCCATGACTGAACCTCCAGTTGAAACTATCACCCATTCCCCTCTTATATCACCTCTTTTAATGTAGTCAGTGTACTTGCCACTGTCTAAAAAAAATCTTTATCTGTTTACTGTTTTCTTTCCTGCTTTTCCTACTACTCTCTACCAGAACGAGGAGCTGTAAACTCAATGGCTCTGTCTTATTTCCATGCTACAAAGTCAGGTGAGTTCACTGCAGTCCTCAGGAGGGAGATGTACATTATGTTCTCTGGGAAAACCTCCCAGGCACCAGGCAAAAATGTTCTTTTTATTCTATATAACTTTGGAAAACACCTTTGAATCTAATGTTGAGGGCCATCATCCTTATGCTGAGTACTCAAGAGCTCCCAGGATTCTGCAGCCCATAAATGAGACAATTTCACAAGAGTCAGTAGTGGTAACCACAGTAATAGTATTAGGATGAACCCTATGAAATCACTGAGATTCACTATTTTGACCCTAACCACTTTCATATGGTTTGGCACAGGAACAACAATGGCAGCAGGAACCCTTGCTACATACCAGGCTCTGTATTAAGACTTTAACAGTTCATTCACTTCCCACCATAATCTTAAAAACTAAATATTAATTACCCATGTGTTTTGCATGGAAACACCAAGGCTTAGGAAGGTTAAGGGATGTGTCCAGAGGAGAAGTGGTAACATCAGGTCACAAACTTAACCCTGAATCATCCTGGAAGAGCTAATGTGTGTTCCCTTCCTAGGGACCACCATGCACTTACCTGGGTTCACAAGTTGCTGTTTTTGCTTTGTTGTCTCCAGGACTTTGTAGCCATTGCTGTTTTAACTGGGATCTCTAAATTATACCATCTCTCAGGGGAACCTTAGTTGACAGTTTTCATGGCCACAGCCACAACTCCCAAGAAAAAATAAGTTGGAGGTAAAATGGGGTACAAAATGTCTTCTAGCACTTTCTGCTAATTGTCTTTTACCCAGACAAGGCACTCTGAAGAGGACTCTGACATCAGTTTACAATGCCTTGGCTACCTCTGCCCTTTGGCCGCTTCTGATCCTTCAGCCAACTCAGGACCCTCAGTTTTGGTAGGAGACCATCAGGTCTTGGGGTCCCCACCCCAACATCTTGATGAGCCGATGCTTTCTTGCTCATACCATACCTAAGTTACCAATAGAACTTTAGGGCATCTGAGTTCCACACAGGCCTCCCCACTGCTAGGATCAATGATCACCATCTCATGGAAAGCCCCTTCATTGAGCTGTCCCGAGTTACATCAGCCCACCAGCGCAGCATTCTCCTGGCTCACCTCTCTCCAGCCACAGAATTTGCATCTCACAGCAGAGAAATGGGATTGGTCTTCTCTCCCCATGTCTCTGAAAACATTACACAACCACCTTGGCTCAATAGTCTCCTGCTTCAACCAGTGCCACTGAGCATGCCAATTTATTTCTGTCATGTTGACATCACCTGTAGCCTTCATTTGCCTTCCCCAAATTCCTCCTAGGATAGCCCTTCTCACAGTCTTGATCTCATTCTGGGCACCTACAAGGGTAATGAGAATGATCCCTCCCAAAGCCTTGCCTAAAAGTTTTTGGATTCCTTCTATATCCAGTGAATTTCACTGCCTTCTACTTTAGCTACACAGCCTTGCAGATTTTTTGCTTTTTTGGATACTTTGGACTCTTTTCATCATATAGATTATTTCACCTCTCAAATCTGAAATTGTGTAACACCTCTTTCCTGAACAAACTGCTGAATTTGTCTATAAGACCACTCAGATTGTGCATCACCAGGTATAAAACATAGGTTGCCATTGCACCACCAAAGCCAGCATCCCAGACGCAGTGGGCTGGAGACCCTCAGGGCATGCTGACATCTCCCCAACTCCCAGTCAGCCATCTGGCTCTAAGGAGTCTCCTCCCTCTCTTGTAACCATTCCTCTGTCATACCCAATGTGACATGCTGCTTCCAGGTACTCACCTCCCCTGACCAAAGCTAGAGGCATGGCCTTTCAATAGTCTCTGCTTCTGGTCTCACCACAGAGTCTACATGCCACATTCCTGCTCAACATCTAGAGGTGTCACTTCAGGCTCCCCTCCCATTATAGGGTATTAAGTTCTGAAGATAGCCAGGAAGGGGAAAATCATGGTTAAACCACTCTGGAAAGATCCTTTAAATTGACCACCCTTCAACAAGTCTGAAAAGTCTATTTTCTCTTTCCTGGAACCAAGCACTGATTCTGCATTTGAACAGAAGTTGGAGTCCTGGTTAGGATTTGGAGGGCTAGAGGGGGCAAAAACATATCCTTATACATTAGGGTCACACTTATCACAGCAAGATGCTCCCTGTGGGATGGCAGTCAGTGAAGAGGATACCAGCCACTCTGAAGCCTATGTTTCTTGAGTAGAATGGTCTACAACCTAAATCTAGGGGTTCACTTCTTCTCTCCCTCTGCATTTGTCTCTCTTTCCATGTCTGCTTGTGTCTGTCTCTCCACCTCCCAAAGTGTGCATCTGGGTGTTTCTCTCTGAATCTCAGTCCCCTAGTGTATCTCGTGTCTGCCTTTATGTATGTATCTCTGTGTGTATCTGGCTCTGTGTCTCCCTCAGCGTGTTACTGTGTTTCCATGTGTGTCAGAGTGAATGTGTTCCCTGTCTCTATCTCTTCTCATCTTTCTCTTCATCTGTTCCTGTCTCTATGTGTGTACCTCTTTCTTGGTGTCTCTGTGGCTGTATCTCTGTTTCACTCTCTTGGTCTTGAAGTCTCTCTGTGCGAGGGTCTCTCACTCTTTATGACTATCTTTGTGTGTGCATTAGGTCCTCGTGTGCATGTCCTCCTCCTCCAGCAAATGTCTCTCTATGCACACATTTCTCGGGGTGCAGGGCTGTGTAAAACACTTAGAGTGACCAATTTCAGATATATTAGTTGCACATGATTCCCCACCAGGTGTTCTAGCCCTGCCCTCTTCTTCATTACCACACAGATGCCCACTTTGATCCAAACACTTGCAGACACATTTTTAGCATGGTATCTTTGCTCATTTTTCTCCAACAAAACTCATGCTGTAGGAATCTCCATCATATAAAAGGAAATAGTACTGAGCAGCCATAGATAATTTGAATACTGTGCTCAGCCTGCCCATCATCAACAAGTAGAGGCCAAACTGAATCTAAAACCACTGCTGACACCAAGCACACCAATCCTTTCCAGCCTCTGCAATGCATTCTCTGCATGTCAAAAACCTCTGGGTCAAGCACACATGCCTCCTTTCACAAAGGCTCTGCAAACAGGTGTCATCCTGCGCTGAGTACTTGCCTGGTACCTACTGGTGTACACTTCACATTGAGAGGTCCTGACGCCAGTGATGTGAGTCAGACTGAGTGTGTTAAAGGAGCATTCTGCTTCAGCTTTCAAGGGCAAACTGCATAAGCAAAGCCCATCCTTGTGCCTTCTTTTGTGTCCAAATGGGAGGTATCTGTGAAACTGTTGTATTCTGGTGTCAATGCTCAAGTTGGGAAATGGCTCAATCAAGAAATGGCAGCTTAACTTGAAATGTGCAAAGGAAAAGAACAGGGGGAAAAGAACAGGGAGAAAACCAACACTGGAAGCAAATCAGAAGGCCAGAAGCCTTCATGGGCACTTGCACAATTTTTTACAGCCGCAATCATCATGTAAGGGAACCTAGCATTTTTCAGAGGTTATTTTGTTTTGTTTTTTCCAAATGTGTCTTTGTGTTGCTCTGTTTAAATACAGGCCTGATTCATTCAGGCCTGGGTCTGAAGACCCCAGGCTTTCACAACTCAACAAAGCTTTCATCATTTGCAAATAATTCAACTCAACAAATATCATTTGACAAAAGCTCTGTGCTAGTGCTTCTTGTAGAGACACAGTAAAGGAAAAATCATGGTCCCTGCTCTTTGGAGACAAATAACTTAGAGGACAACATACATACCTCTCAATTCTCATCTAAGGAGTACTGTGAAAAGTGTTGAAGGATATGGAGGGAAAGACTCCTCTCCTGGGAAAATCTGCAATTTGAAACTCAAAAGAAGATGAGACTAAGGGCCCTCCAGGTGGAGGAACAGCCTGAGTAAATGCTTAGAAAGGACTAGCACATAGTAGGCACTTGCAATTAAAGTTTTGCTAAATGAATGCATGTTGAACATATTCCAGAAAACTCAAGGCCAGAGTGGCATTGAGAGGTAGAGGGGTTTCAGGGCTTCCTTTTAGAAATTTCTTATACTGAAGGGTCCAGAATGCTAGAAGGGACCATGAAGATGTTTATTCCAACTGGTTTCTTTTGAAAATGAAGAAACCAAAAACCCAAGCTTACATGCTAGGTCCAGAAGCGAGATGAGAACTCAGACCTGTTCCCGAAGGGAATCACTTTGAATTTAAATGCCTACTCTGCTCATCTGAATGTAAGGAACTAAAACAAAATCAGCAGTACTGTATGCTAGTTTTCTGTGAATGATTCAGACCCTGGAGAAGCCAGCTTTGCTTTTGAAAGCTGAGTTGATCCACTTACATTGTGATCACGGCTAGATTCCCATTACTGAGTCTCAGTCTTCACATTTATAATGTAGGAAACACAACAGTAGCTATCGTACAGAGTGGCTGTAATGATTCAGTAAGATCACGTACAAAAACAGCTCTTAACAATGTCATCAATGACCTCCACTTTGCCAAACTCCATGGACATTTTTGGCCCCATCTCACTAGACCTCTGGGCAGTGGCATCTGACACAAATGGCCACTTCTTCCCTGAAACACCCTGACCCCTGCAACCGGCTCCTGGGATAGCCTTCTTTCCTGGTAATATTTCTTTCTGGATGTCCCTCGGTCTCCACTGCCAACTCCTGTTTTATCCAATTTCTAAAAGTTGGCAAACCTTAGAGTTGCATTCTATATCCTCTTATCTTCCCTAGTGACACACTTTTCCCATTGAACCCATTCAGCCCCACAGCTTTACATACCATCCATATATTGATGGCACACTTTTTTTTGCGGGGGGGAAGCTAGGTCTTGCTTTTTTGCCCAGGCTGGTCTCAAACTACTGGGATCAGGTGATCCCTCACTTCTACTTCTCCCCTGGTTGTGAGACTCAGATATTGGACGACCTACTTGAGATCTCCATGTGGAAGTCATAGAAGAGTCTCAACCCAATATGTAAAAACCAGAACTCTCCATTGCCCCATTCCCAAACTTAACTTTTCCTCACCTGGATAAATGGTACCGATACTTACCCATGACTTAAGCCAGAGATCTAAGAGTCATTCACAGCAACTCCATTTCCCTCCTCCCAACATCTGCCATCACATTCTGAATTTCACTTATAAAATACAAGTTAACCTCATACATTTTTTCTTTATTTCTACCCATAGCACTGTTTCTCAATTGGATGACTGTAATCGCCTTCTGACTGGCCTCATGACTCTCCTCCTGTACCTCCACAGTCAGTCCTCTGCTCGGCAACCAGCATGATGTGTAACAAATGAAACCGATCCCAGTACTCTGTGTTCCGTCCTTCAGTGGCTTCCTCTTGTTCATAGAATAAAGGATGAAACCTGAAATACTTCTTCAAAGTTCTCCAGGACCTACTCGCAAAAATCCCCTGGCACAGCTCTCTTCTTGTGTCGTTTGGCTGCATTCCCACTTGTCTATTTTTCATTCCTGGAACAATCGTGGTCTTTGTAAAGCCAGGGCCCTCATTTGTGTTGCTCAGGTCTTGAGTCAGAAAACTCTTCTTTCTTAATTAGTGATTAAAAGCCCCAGCTCTGGAGTCAAACTGCCTTGTGGGCTGGGTGACTAAAGACAGGCTTCTGGACAGGCATGGTGGCTCACATCTATAATCCTAGCACACAGCCTCCCAGGAGGATCACCTGAGCCAGGAGTTTGAGACCAGCCTGGGCAACAAAGCAAGACCTAGCTCTCCAAACGGGGGAAAAAAAAGCTGGGTGTGGTGGTGTGTAATCCCAGCACTTTGGGAGGCTGAGGCAGGCAAATCACAAGGTCAAGAGATCAAGACCATCCTGCCTAACATGCTGAAACCCTGTCTGTACTAAAAATACAAAAATAAGCTGGGCATGGTGGCGCATGCCTATAGTCCCAGCTACTCGGGAGGCTGAGGCAAAAGAATCACCTAAACCTGGGAAGTGGAGGTTGCAGTGAGCCAAGATCACGCCATTGTACTCCAGCCTGGTGACAGAGGGAGACTTGGTCTCAAAAAGGGAAGAAAAGAAAAGAAGAAAGGAAAGGAAAGGAAATAAAAAGAAAAAGAAAAAGAAAAGAAAAGGAAAAGAAAGGAAAGGAAGGCGGGAGGGAGGGAGGGAAGGAAGAAAGGAAAAGAAAAGAAAGACAAGCTCCTTAGTAAAACCATGTGCCTTAATCATCTGTAAAACAGGGATAAGAACAGTACCCACCTCACATGTTGGTGGTGAATATTCAATAAAACAAAATGTGTGAAGCACTGAAAATACTACCTGGCAGAAGAAAGGCACTCAGCAAACATTATTTTCAAAAATCATTCTTTAGTTCTCAGCTTAAATGTTTCTGCTTAAAGAACTCTCCATTACTCTAACCCTCAGTTTTAATCCATTCTACTTGCTAGTGCTAACCTAAATTGGTCATCAAATATTGATTTTGAGACTTATTGTCCATTTCTGTCTTTCAAATCACACTCCACAGAACAGAGACTTTTTATTTCCTTTAGTCCTGAGAACCTGGCATAGGAGCTGAGGCACTGAGCTTTACAGGCTGAGTTCTGTGGCCCTGCAATTAACATGTTGAAGCCCTCATCCCCAGTACCTCTCAACGTGACTTTAGTTGGGGGCAGGGGCTTTAAAGAGGAAAGTAAGTTAAAATGAGACCATCAAGTTAAAATTATGCCCTAATACAGTCCGTCTGGTGTATGTATAAGAGAGGAAATTTGGATACACAAAGAGAAACCAGGGGTGTACGTGCAAGACAAACAACCGTGTGAGGATAGAGCTAGAAGGTGGCCAGCTGCACACCCGCAAGAGTGGCCTCAGGGGAAACCAACCCTGCTGACACCTTTGTCCTCGTCTTCCACCCTCCAAAACTGTGAGAAAATACAGCTCTATTGTTTACATCACCCAGTCGGTAGCATTTTGTTATATATACCATACAAATGGATGCAGTCAGTCAGTAAAGACTGATGAGTGAATGGATGAATGTGTCAGCCCAGTGCCCAGCACAAGGTAAGTGTGCACAAAGGTTGACTCCTATTCCAGAAATAACGATGATGAATGTAATAACGTCTCAGGAGCAAATCTAACCAATGCACATTGCACAAGTCACTGAGACAAAAAGGTCTCAGTGGCGCTTAGAGTGCTTTTCACCTGTGATGCTGAAGTGAAATGTCATTAGCTATGAAGCTCTAAGACCTTCCTTTGGGAGCCAGCACATACTACTCTAAGACTTCTGTTTACTTAATTTATACATGTTGGAACTTGACTGTTTTATGGTAAACCCTTGGCTATATAACACAGAACACTAGACATTTCCATACTCAGTAAGCAAATATTTCTCAAATATGAGAGCAAATCTAGAAATAATGAGAATATTATATTAATACTTCCAAAATACCAGCTCGTTATTTTAATCGACATGTCATTGAACATATTTGAATGTGTGTGTAAGTGTGTGGGACTATATGTGTATTTTTCTGACTATATGTGTATTATTCACTGAAGGTGACCATACCAAATTCAGTAGCAGTATCTCAAACTAGATATTCAGCATAGGTAGCCATAAAATCAACATCTACCAACTGTCACAGGAAAGTAGGCAGTGTTGAAAATTATGACAAGATTGGCACATATCTTGATAGCAGCGACGTCTTTTCTGTGGCAGTCCCCAGTAATAGGGCTTCATCTAATTCAGCAAATTGTAGCCTCATAATAAGAAACAGCATGTGTATTGATTCTTTTAATAGATCTTGGAATTAATACACACGATTTCTATAAAAAGGACTGTTAAAAAAAATCACCCAGTTGATTATTGCACAATGAGGTCTCACTCAAATGGCATAGGGTATGGCAGAAAGGTAGGTGATTTCTCTTTTGAAAAAAGCTCTTATTTTACAGACTGATTTTCTCCTGAGGAAGAAAAAAATACAATGAAGTGCTATAATTAGGTATCTCATATGTAAGGGAAGATAACAAAATCAGGAACAGCAAATAGGTTTTTACTGAGTGTCAACTCCATTCAATTAGCTACTGCTACCTAGAGGGTTGTACTGAGAAGTCCGAGGTCGACAGTAAACAGCGCCTTGGTGGAATAATGATGTTTGCTCGGGTTGCAAAATGGCAAGTAGAAGATGCCCACTATATAATTTCTACTTCACAACAGATGTCACTAAGGTCCCTTTCAGTGCTAACCTACTGTCTCTCTCCTTTTTCTCCTCTTCCCTCACTCTTGCTCTTGGAGTTGGGATGAATAAGTTAGCATCTCCTGAGAATCCCAACTTGCTCCTCTTATATAAAGTGGTCAGGCTCAGTTTTCAGTATCAGGACTCAAAGCAGCAACCTCTATCATTACAATCATGTATGGCTTTGGTATCAGCACTGAAAAGCAGTACCAGGGTGCTGACTGTCACTCAAGTAACCAGACTAAACTATCATAAACAAGATGACATCACTGCTGGAGACCCACATTTGTCAATTACCTCCAGGGTCCTCTCCCCCGGCAAGAGATAGACAGATGAAGTACCAGGAGTGCAGCCCTCCTTGCATGTATAGTTACAACAGACCAATTTCATTGCAACAATGCAACAAACATGGTCCCATGCCCTGTCTTGTGTATATGGGGAGAGTGAGGACAATTGTCATTATCACCAGAACTACGAAATTTCCTCTCCAATTTTTTGATGCTTCTTAATCACTGTTGTAGCTACCACTTAAAGACGTCTCACCATGAACGGTCACTGTGACAAGATACTGATTAAAGCGTTTCATTTAACCCCTTCCACCACTACCACTATGAGACATGATTGCCTTCACTCGACAGGCAAATGAGGTTCAGGAAGGTTAAATGTATGTAGAAGATTTTAGCCAGAACATTCTGACGTGAAATCTATGTTCTTAATGATTTGGAATATTAGCTCCCACCTCAAAGCATGAAGCATATAACAATACCGTAGGAGGCAAGAGCTCTCATGACAGAAAATTTGGGTTATTCATTCATTCATTCAGCTACTTATTCATCCATGCATATATCCATCTCTCCATTCAGTCGCTGCATCAACAGATATTTGCCGTGTAACTACCTCTGTACTTGGTACTGGGACACAGAGGTGAGAAAAACAGATAAGGCTGCTGGCCTCACAGAGTTGACAGTCTAATGAAAGAACAGACATCAATCAATGTCATTACTGTACAATCACAAATTGAGATAATACTCTGAAGGAAAGGAAAGAAAAGGAATGGAAGCCTATGACTAATGATTTGCATTTGGATTGGGGTCAGATTTGGGAAAATGAGGTCTGAGATCTAAACTGATAGGCAAGTTGACATTAATTAGGTGAAAGGCAGGTGAGAGAAGAGAGCTACAGCACTAATAAGGAGAGAATAACATATGGAGAGGCTCACAGAAGAAGGAAACATAAAGTATTCAAGGGCTGTGAGCCAGAGCATATGGAGCAGGTCAATGAGGGAAAGAGTGGTACGAGAAAACCCTGGAGGGGCAGAAAGGAGGTGGACCATATCAAGTGCATAGGGTCACAGTGGAAACCAGTCAAAAATTTGAGAGAGAGGAAGACAGAGGGTGGAGGAAAGGGGACAACTGTGATTTTTCATGATTGTTCAGACTTCAGCGACCACAAACAACATAGGGAGCATGGTGGGGTCAGAAAGGCGATGCAGCAACCTGTAAACAGGTCACTTTGTTCAGATCAGAGATGTTAGGTAGCTTTGATTAGGTGATGGCAGGTGAAGATGAGCAGAAATGGATGGATTTAAGAAATACTGTAGGGTAAAATCTAAAGCACTTACTGATAAATTGGATTTGGGAAGATGAGGAAGCAGGAGGCAAGGATAATCCCTATATATTCCTGGATTGACCCATTAGATGGTGCTATTCACTGACTGGAAACTTCACAAGGTGGCCTTGTTGACTTTGGAATACCTTTAACCTAAAAGGTAATTAGATTATACATGTTAGGAGTTCAGAGAAGATGGAGACATTACCTTGAGGGTCGATTTTACAAACAGACATAGTTGTTGAGGCTTCGGGGGATATAGCAGGGGTCTTTTGGAAAACAATGTTCATGGAAAATAATAAACATGTTCATCAATCACTATGTTCTTTTAATACACTTATTCCTTTTCTTATGAGTATCTGCATCTTTCTTCCTCCTGTCTTTCAATAAAAACTTCTATTTTCATTTACATTTCCCTTGGTCCTAATATTTAAGTGTTTTGCATATCTGTTTTATGCTATGTATCTCTGTAGCCACTCCAACTTTTGTAGAATTAGGAGAGAGGATCAATTACCAGTTTTCACAAGACCCACATGAGACTCCAAATGGTCAAATTATCCTGACAGTGAACCCAGCAAGCAATAGATTAAATCTGAATAGTGCACTCAAAGGGACTATCTTTGAGACTCCAAGAAGATTCCTGATTCATTCATTTCATGAAAGCCAAAATGTTTGAAAGTGGTTTGTGGGTGAGGGGACTGAATCCCAAATTTGATACCTAAAGAATTTCCCCATGTTCAGCCTTACAGTGGATTAAATTTACCATGACTAATTGGAGGATTCAAAGCTGTTAGGAGCACTAGCTATTAGGGCCATTTTTCTCATCTTCGAGCTTACTGCTTGATTGATTTATAGCTGGAACTGATAGGCCATTATGGAAATGGAAATGTAAAGATGAAGCAGTCCCCAATGTTAAAAACTCCCAGGGACATGTAAACACAATACACATACCAAGTAATGAGTTTAATTACTTAATTATTAGATACTAACCACTAAAATTTAACTAACACCTGGTTCCATAAGGAAAAAAATACTTAATTTTCACTGTTTGTATAGCTCTTTATTATGCCTTTTGTATTATCTTAAATCCGCTGGGTTATGAAAAAAAAAACTCCTGCAGCTAGCTCAGTATCTGCCCAAAAGGCTGCCCAGTTTTGTGCTTGAAACCCAGGGCCCTGGTGGTGTAGGCACCCAAGGGAATCTCCTGGTCTATAGGTTGCAAAGACTGTGGGAAAAGCGCAGTATCTGGGCTGGAACGTACCATTCCTCAAGACATGGTCCCTCATGGCTTCCCTTGACTAGGGGAGGGAGTTCCCTGACCCCTTGAGCTTCCCGGGTGAGGTGATGCCCCACCTGCTTCAGCTCACCCTCCGTAGGTTGCACCCACTGTTTAACCAGCCCCAGTGAGATGAGCCGGGTACCTCAGTTGGAAATGCAGAAATCACCTGCCTTCTGTGATGATCTTGCTGGGAGCTGCAGACTGGAGTTGTTCCTATTGGGCCATCTTGCCAGCCACCACTCTATTTTTCATTTTTATTTTCTTTTTTTGAGACACAGTCTCTATTTGTCGCCCAGCAGTGGTGCAATCTGGGCTCACCGCAACCTCTATCTCCCCAGTTTAAGTGATTCTCCTGCCTCAGCCTCCTGAGTAGCTGGGACTCAAGGTGCATGCCACCATGCCCGGCTAACTTTTTGTACTTTTATTAGAGACGGAGTTTCATCGTGTTAGCCAGGATGGTCTTGATCTCCCGACCTCATGATCCACCCACCTCGGCCTCTCAAAGTGCTGGGATTACAGGCATGAGCCACCTCACCCAGCCTTCAATTGTTTTATGACAGGCTAACTGTGGGCTTCCTGAGGGACATGACAGTAGTATCCTTTCCCACAGTCCTCAGGCCTAGAATGGTGTCTGGCACATAACAAATGAATCAATGCAGACTCTCAAGGAATCCTCAAAATACAGCAGAATCATTCCACAACATAATTCATTTTGATTAAAAAAAATTAACACCATGGGAGGCGTTCCACTGGAAGACTTTTAAGCCAATTTAATTCACCAGTCCTGACTCTATCTATAACAAAAAAGGCTATGTCTTTCATGTATTTTTCTTGAAAGCCAGTTGTTTATAAGCCAGATAGTTTATAAAGAACATTAAAATAGGGAATATAATCAGCCTTCTGTTTTTGAGCAAAAGTGCTATCAACTACAGATGGGGCTCTTGGAAGATACTTTATAGTGCCTGTCCTCATTTTTTTCCTCCTTAAGAGCTACTTCATTTTACTATTCAAAGTTTAGTGAAAGCCAAAAGAAAATACAATTTACAATAAACCTATTCTCTCAAGAATCACCTTAATTTATTTCCACTAAATCTAAGTGTAAATCAAAAGTTCTGAAAAGCAGAAAGGCCTAAAGCGGAAATATGACATTCGTGTAGTTTTGGGAGGGGAGGGAGTCTGTTAGGAAAGATAAATTATTATTGTCCTAAGCAAAAGGACAGCTAATGAATTCCTAAATGACAGAGTTTAATCCTCAGGCTTGTTGACTACAAGGTTATAGAGCTTTCTTCCTTTTTGTTGTTAAGGAGATATTTAAATGTGAGCATCTTCTCTAACCTTGGAAGGAAACTGATGGAAAATAGTGACTATTTTCTCAGTACAATTTAAATATTAAATTCAAACTTACAGCAATTGTTCACACACGCATTTGCTAGCTCCAGAACACAAACATGATCTGTGGGAATGAGGATCACAATAAATGAAATAATAATAGAACAACTGGATCCATCAATTTTTCTAATATACACTAAGCAAATAGTTTGCATTTTGCATAGGATTCAGCATTGCCAATATTTTACTTCTAATAAGCCAGGTATAATAAGAAAAGCAAAATGTATTGTTAGTCTTCTTTTCCAGCTTTAAATTAAGTCAAAAACTCACAGCTCAAGTTCATTTAAAGTCCAAGTCTGAATTCTAAAGGTTAAATACTAGTACAGTTAGTTCCTCAAATTACCCACTTATTTATTATTTTTGTCACATCAGAGAGAGAGAAGGAGAAGGAGAGAGAAAGAGAGACAGAGATATCATAGAATTAGAAATTGGATGTCATTCAGTGGATAGGAATGGGAAGAGAACGAACAATCACTGAGCGCCTACTATGTTTCAAGTATCCAAGTATCACATTAGGAACGTTCATATTTATAATCTCATTTATTCCTAAAAATTAAGTAACTATGATTCAGAAAAATAAAGTGACTTCCTAAAGATAATTCAGTGAGTGAGTGGTAGAATCCCAGTTTTGAAGATAGATCTCTTTGACTCCAAGAATTATCATTCCATAAAGTTATACTACAAATTGGGGAAAAGGGCTTATCTTTAAAATATCTCATGAATAAATAAATGAGTAAAGTTTCCATGGGGACATAGAAAATTAAGAGAACACAATTCAAAATGTTGGATGTAAACTGGTAAACAGATGCGTGTCACTAAAACGTCACATTTTTCATCATAATAGTGTACTGTCTGTTGGCAAAGACCTCAGTAAAGCAGTTTTTATACAACAGAAGCACAGCTGGCTAAAAACAGAATAAATGTGGTCAATCAGCTAAAATTTCCAGTTCGGTCAATGCCAAGATTCTGCATGGAATGACGTTTTAAATAAAGCAAGCTGAAAGTAAGCTGACCTATAACAATTTGGTTTTTATCTTTAATAACTTTAATTTTTTGGTTGATATCTCTAGGAATAGCCTATATATTATCCAGAGTAAAAGCTCAAATATATTATAACTGTTTTTAAACCCTAAAAACTCCCTTTGCACAGAGGTTTGAAAAACGAACATTTGAAATTAGCTTGAAATTTAGGTGTACCTCAGATGTGACACAACATTCACATTCATGTGTTTCTACTCTCCATGAACAATGGGCTGTGTGGGCCAGTATCAATCATCCATTAATCCGTAACTTCCCATAATACCTATTAGTTAATAAAGTACATTCACATCCATTACCCCATGTGATAGGATATTCAACACATTTCCAGAACATAGAATAAAACTAAGGGGATTTATACTTTACCTAGAAGGCTAGTGACTTAAGAGTTTTGGTGGAAAATTTCATCCACTAGAGCAACAGTTTCTCTTATGGTTATGTGTAAATTATTTATAACATGCCCCCAACAAACCATACAACATAAATCACACTAGACAAATAGCAGTGCTCAAATAGTGATCATTTTGGAAGCATGGGGGAACACACATCTCTACCCATTCCCAATTAAAAGCATTCTCAGTTTAGAGTTTTGAATTTTGGTATTTATAAAATTAATTTCATGATGCTGAACATAAATCTTAATTCTAGTGTGCATAAGCAGAAAAAAGCACGTTGTATATGTATAATTATTCAGTGTTATTATTTTTAAAAGCCCTATATATCAAACCAAAACAAATCAATATAATGCCACCAATGTGAATATCATTAGGCTCAGCATCTTAAACTCAGCATGATATCTACCAGACCATAAATTTGAAGGAAAATATTCAATACTAGTTCCATAAATCAAGTTAACATTAGGAGAACATCTATGATAACACAAAGTCTTATTCAAGAGAAAAAATCATGTTCGTGGAAATTTGAAAAAAAAAGAAAAACACTTGTGGCTCTCTGCTCGATTATCCTCAAATTTTAGGAAATATCTAATTATAGGAGAGTTTTAAGGAAAGTAAATCAGAGAGAGTTAGCAAAACAATGGTTATATCATGACAGTAATCAATAGCATGCATTTTTATTAAAACATTACTTTCTAAATGTGTAGGGCTTTAAATTGTCTAGCCGAACAGAGCATGAAGCATGATATATAGATGAAGGTGTATAGAAAATATAGTGTATAGGAAATACAGACTCCGCTAAGGAGATATATCTGATTTAAATACATGCATATATACGTGACAATATATACCTAATTATATACTAAATCTCACAGAACTACATAAATATCTCCTTACTTGCTTTATATATTTAAAAGAATATTATTTAAGAGCTGACAGGTTTCTTGTTGTGCAACTTGAATTACTTGGTTTCTTGCAGAATTGTGTCTTTTTCCAACTAGAGTATAAAATCTCTTGGTAGCATAACATATTCAAAGATTTTGTATTAACAAATCCATGAGTGATCAACTTCTATCCTCAACAAAGCTGAGAGGTAGACCTTGCCAGTTCAGCCTAGCACTGGAGTTTAGGTTTATTAGATAAAGCCAGGACCTTCAAGTGATTCTAAAATGAACTTTTTAAAGAGAATTAATTAAGCCCAATTTCTAGCCTACATGATTCCCATGACTATATATTTATATTAAAATTGATATTCAAAACTAACTACAAATATTTAAAATCCTTTTATCAACAAGTGAAACTAGATCAGCACAGAGAAAGTTGAACTCAACTTTGAATTTCCTCCTCTTTGCTCTATCAAACCAGAAAGAGCAAATCAAACCGGCTGCTAAAAGAACCGATGACCAAGACAGGCTGGGAAATGAGACTTCTAGAGAGTATGTCACTGTCTTAAAGGCCTTTCTAGATTGGATGAATAGAAATAACTTGCAGATGAAATTGATAAACTGATCTAGAAACATCTGAGTAAACATGGCCACATGCAAAGGTATCCAAAGAAAGATAATTCTAGAATTTGCAGATTAAACTGCTGAACTGCTTTTGGGAGCCTGTGAAAAATCACCACCATGAGCAGAGGTATGCAAACAAAGAAGAATGTTAGCACTCAACCTCCCATGGGGAAAAAGTAGAAGCTGGCACTCAAGAGAGAAAGCACCCCTTTTCTTGTCCCCCAGGCACTTGGCTTGGACTGGATTTTACCCCAAGTCCCACTGTAAGCAGAAACTTTCATATAGAGGAGAACTTGTGCAACTCACATATGGTTATCCTGGATCTAAATGCTGCATAAGAATAAATATCTCCTTATTTAAAGAACTAACTATGGCCAGCCATGGGTTACTTAACAATGGGGATACATACTGAGAAATATACTATCATATTTCATCCTTGTGCAAACATCAAGGATGTGCAAACCCACTGCACAGCTAGGCTATATGCTGTACCCTTCCACTTCTAGGCTACAAAGGTATAGAGCATGTTACTATACTGAATACTGTTGACAACTCTAACACAATGGTAAGTATTTATGTATCTAAATAACATAGAAAAGATACAGTAAAACTATGGTATAAAAGGTAAGAAATACAGTATATCTATATAAGGTATTTACCATGAATGGAGCTTGTAGGACTGGAAGTTGCTTTGGGTAAGTCAGTGAGTGAGGGGTGACTGAATCTGAAGGCCTAGGGAATTACTGTACACTTCTATAGACTTTCTGGACACTGTACACTTAGGCAACACTAAATGTATCTTTTAAATTTACATAATAAATTAATCAGCTTACTATAAATTGTTTATCAACTTTTTAATTTTAACTTTTTGACTTTTGTAATAACATATAGCTTAAAACACAAATACACTATACAGGTATACAAAAATACTTTATTTATACTCTATTTTTAAAACCTTTCATTTTTTACATTTTACACTTTTGTGTTAAAAACTAACACACAAACACACACATTAGTCTAGGCCTACACAAGGTCAAGATCATCAGTATCGCTGTCTTCTACGTCCACATCTTGTCCCACTGGAAGGCCTCCAGGGGCGCTCTGCATGGAGCTGTCATCTCCTATGATAACAATGCATTCTTCTGCAATACCCAATGAAGGACCTGCTTGAAGCTGTTTTAAAGTTATCTTTTCTTAAAAAAAATAATAAGTACACTCTAAAATAACAATAAAAAGTATAGTATAGTAAGGGTACAAACTAGTAGCATAGTTGTTTATTATCAAGTACTATCTACTGAATATAACTATGTGATACTTTTATATGACTTGCAGCATAGCTCTGTTTATACCAGCATTGCCATGAACACGTGAATAATGCAATGAACTACAATGTTCAAATAGCTATGACATTGCAAGGCAACAGGAAATTTTCAGCTCCACTATAATCTCATGGGGCCACTGTCATATATGCAGTCTGTGGTTGACTGAAATGTTACGCAGTGCATGACTGGCATAACCTTACAAGCTTGACAAAGGTAGGTAAAATTCTGGAATGCAGTGTTTCAAATGTGTTGGTGGAAGCTTGGCAAAGGTGTTCACAAAGAGCTGGCATGGTTCCCAAAGACACCTCAGTTTCTACATTTGTTGGATAAGCCCGGTAGACCCAAGGAATGCTACAAAATGCAACATACAGTGTTTAGAGCTACCATGATTCGGACTAAATGAAAAAATAAAGAAACGAGTGAAGAAAAGGAAAAAAAGCAGAAGGAAGAAGAAAGACTAAGAAAAATAAAAGAAAAAAGAAGGGAGAAGATACCTTAGAAAATGAAAAATGAAGGCAGAATTAAGCAGAATCAGGGTATCAGCAAGGTATATGACATGTTCTTTCTCAACAGCTTTGCAAAGCAGGTCATTTTCATCTAACATAGCAGGCTTCAAGCAAGAGTAATATAGTAATATTCCAAACGAACAGGGGTAGGTGGTCAGTGCTCCCCCTGTACCAATATGGAAGAACACTAATGTAAAGAAAAATATCACCTATCTTTTTGGGGAGGAATTTTTAGTGTATAATCAGGGTTTTGGAAGGCAAACTTTCTTTAGGCTGTACCGACCATTGACCTTAACTGAGAACACCTCCACCAAGGTCAGGAGGCCAGGACTCTCAGCTCCAGGTGATGTAACCATACAGTTTCAATCTGATTTCACAATATGAACTAGAGAGTTTTGATAAAGTAAAGGCTTGGCCAGAAACAAGGCAGAAACCTATACAAACTTTAAGCTGGTAGGGAAGCTCATACCTACTTAAGAAATACTTTTGGACTCACTTTAGTAGGCTATCAAGAAAAAAAAAAAGACGAAAAGAAAAGAAAAAAACAAACTGTACCTTGAAGATACCTCTTGCAGGAAGCCTATTCAATCAAGAAGTAAACCTTCACCTCCCAATTCCAAAAATCAGATACGAGCAGTTCTCACAATGCCCCTAGTAGTAACTCTGTGGTTTTATATCAAGTTCTCTACCCTCCCCAGAGACTCACAGAAATGGCATCTCAGCACTTTTAATCCATTACTCCCCATTAAGTGCATTAGCTACATAAGCCTAGAAGACACCAGTGTAGGTCAGCATTTACCAAAGTGTGCTTCCACGAGCACTCATGCTGCTAGATGCTAAAACACTCTCTGTGAACAAAAGAGCTTGCTGTCACATACATTTGAGAGATGCTAGAGTTAAACAGAACTAAAGTTGTTTATTTGCTGCCAGATTTCTTGGAGACTCTAAGATGTCAATGCAGCCTGTGGCTGTGTAGGAAAGAGACCAAGAATACAACATTTCTCAAACGTTCTTCACCAGGGTATCTTAATCTTCTAATTTTGCTAAGCGTCATGACAGTCAACTGCTCTGCTGAACATATTTTGAGAAATATACCAAGAATAGGTCAGTTAGGCATGTGAGAAATCCATGTTTCGTTTATTGCTCACACATTAAACTTTCTGCACAAACGCATTATTCTCTGTGTAATTATCCTTTACTCGTACGGACAACAGCAACAAAAGTTCCCTGCATCTAAATCCACAGGAATCTGACCTGTTCTATGAACATTGACTGTGTTGCTCAAGAACATCCCAGTTCTTTCCTATGGCCATTTCCATTCCATTATTCAAAAATATAAATTAATCACATTCTAAGTAATTCTTCAGTTTCCTTCATTTCTTTGTGGTTGCAGTTCGTAAGTGAAATTCCTTAATTCCTTTTAGGAAAGAAAGCTTTTATCCATACAAAGCAGTCGCCAAACCCCCATACTTGTGGGCTCTAATATGAGTTAAGAAGAAAGGTAAATGCTAATGTTTCATTAATCCTAATGCTTGAATTTCACCCCAGCCTCTGCAGTGTTGTTCTGCTTACTCTGAAGTGCTTATTTGCCTTTCAATTCACCAATGCTCTGGTTTAAAAATTAGTTTTAAAAAAGTTAAACTCATGGGAACAGTAACTGTGTTTTGTATAATCTGGTGCCATTACCAGCTACTCCATGCTTTATTTACATACTTATGTGTATCCAGTGCATTTTGTTAAGTTAACCTAAGGATATTTCCCTCACCAGGCATAAATTCATACTGCCTATAAGATGACTTTAGTACAGCTTTATCATCTACACTAATATTTCCAGCAGCCCCTCAAAAGTGAGATATTTTCTTTAAAGTAAAATAACAAAATGTACTGCATGCCCAATACTGCAGAGGCCGCTTAAATTGTCTATGACAAGTCCAAGGAAAAGATCGTTGAAGTTTAACTGGCCTTGAAAATTTAAAGTACACCTCCCTTTGATAAAACCATTTCCAAAGATTGTCATGTCAAATGCAGATCACCCTCCAGAAAACTGTGTTTTCTTTTCACCCCCACCCAGAACATGACTGAATATCACTGTGCTGGGTAGGGAACCTCCATAACCTGCCTTGAGTCTCATCTATTCCCATTTAACCATAGTTCCAGCTAATGCTACCACTTTCCCAAGTTTACCTACGGGAAGACAAAAAGAATGGTCTTTATGAACAGATGGTCTTTTCAAGGAAATGTAGTTACATTTAAATACAGAAAAATGTACTGTAAATAATGGCTTTAAAAGAATTTGGGTCTTTAAGGGGGAAAATATGACAGTGCAAGATACTATTCTTTAATTACATGAGATTTCTTTTGTCTTCCCTTGAAGACAAAACCAATTCCTAATGAAGCATAATGAATCGTAAAGAGGCACCAATGCTCATTCCAACAGATGTTTATTGATTGGTGTTGACTGAACACAAACACAAGCGTGTTGCTTGCTACTGTCGGTAAGTGGTGGGAAGCCGCAGCAGCTCCCCCTCGTTATTTTACCTTTCAAAGACAAGCTGACAAATTTATTTTGTCACGAGCAGCTGTGTTCTTATTTTTATAAGGGTTGGCTTACAACTAAGAAAGCAAGAGGAGGGAACAGCCTTTTGGTGTCCAATGTGTTATCTGGCAAGGACAGATTGTTTTAGGGTGCAATGGGAAAGATTTTTAATGAAACTACTTTTCAAACGAGCAGCATATGCTTGATTTTCCCTTCTGCTAGTCATCCTGCCATTTGTTAATTTTTGTTATTGTTGTTCTCCGGGACTCCTAAATTTTCATACAAGCTGTCTAGTCCGGCGCTAACACAGCTTGGGGCAAATTAACGCTTGGGATACAAAAACCTCCACCTCCCACTCCAGCCTTTTTTTTTTTTTCTTTCTCATTTCCAAATAGTCTACATTCACCCAGGGTTTAACTGGTGAACTAGCTGACTGAAAAAGTAGGGATTAAAAAGGAAAATTCTTCCTCTATGTGAGTCCTTGGAGCCCCACAGCCTGAAAATGACTTCAGAACATGTGTAGACTTGCCAGTGGCTCAGCTGCACACAATTATGGGGTTAGAGCCCATATCAGAGGTCTCCAGAAACTCTGAAATTGGGAATTAGGACGAAATTTTTTCTTTTTAACACCATAATGCCATATATTAATTTAAATGATTCTCTCAGAATGATTTTGTGGCCCAGTTAAATGAAGTTCAAGGAAATGAATTTCAGCCTTTGACATTCTGAGTCCTATTTGAAAGCAGTCGGCTTTACAAGATTAAAAACAAATTACAGGGAATAGGAAATCTTTGATTAGCAGGTGCTTTGATAGCTGCAAGAATATTTTTTCTCAAAAATGTGAACACACATGGGAGAGGCACCACTATTATTCTTTGTGTGGAAGGCTATAAATAATGAGGATTCCATTGTGTTTGGGGACTGAAGACATGAATTGCTGTATCTGAAGAGTTCTGGTTCGGGAGGTGATTTCAGTAAGACACAGCTGATAGATAGAACCTAAGATTTCATGGGTTCATAAAGTCTATTTTTTGGCCAACCTCCCATAATGAATTGAAGAATTTAAAGGGACTCACCCCTTTCTGTAGGATTCCCTCTGTAACTAATGGGAGGCAGAACTTTTCAAGAAAGAGAAAAAGAGAATGCCCAACATTTTTCAATACCATGTGCATCAACCAATGGGAAGAAAAAGGGTCTTGGAAGCTTGGACACAGTCTTCGGTCAGCTCTGGCTCAGGAAGACTGAAGTCCATGCCCAGGTTGCCCCATTCACTCATTATATGACCTTGGGCAAGCTACTAAGGAGTTCAGTTTTCTCATCTATACTATGTGCATGATTATGTCCATTTCCTAATGGTGTAGCATAAAGTAAAAACACATTAAATGGCCAACAAAATATAATCAGATATCGCACCAATGTCAGTACCTTATTCCATCTCGTTTCTCCCATTCAGTTAGTTTCCAAGTCATAAGCATTCAACCCCTCCTTGGTAGGCCCTGTGCAGACATGCCATGCTCTACTGCATGTTCAGCCTTGAATGGATAGGAATGTCCACTGCTTGGTCACTGTTACAGAACTGCAATGCGAGATGCTCCATCATTATGCAACTTGTGAATTAGGTAGCAAGATGGCACAAGTGTCCTAGTGAGGATGGGTACTCAGAACCAAGATGTTCAAGACAGGACGTGCCTTGCTAAGTTCAGTACATATAAAAGAAACACTCAAGAGTTTCAGACTAACTTGATGGAATATTCAAGAGGCTTGATAAGCCCTGAACGGGGCCTTGTGAGACATAGGACCACTTAACCCTGGACAGTAAGAATATTATTGCCACCAACTCAAGTGTGTCTTTCAGGAAGAACTGGGGCTATCTGTGAAGCTTGGTTCACCAACCATCCCCAGCCTCCTTCCTTAGCATGCTTGGCTTGGAAGGTATCCTTGGCACTCATTGTAGTAAATCATACACTTAACTAGCTTTATGGGTCAGGGTTGATAATCTCACCAAGCCTCCAGCCTAAACCTCTGAGGGTGCCTGTTCTTCATTCCTCCTGGGTCACCTGTCTCACAAGGGGGCCAGACAGCTCTTCTCTGCAGGTCCCATCCTGGCCCAGATTCTGAA
Organism: Cacajao melanocephalus; assembly: GCA_963573385.1. Taxonomy (NCBI): domain Eukaryota; kingdom Metazoa; phylum Chordata; class Mammalia; order Primates; family Pitheciidae; genus Cacajao; species Cacajao melanocephalus. The sequence continues at coordinate 52,605 of CAUYLG010041676.1, forward strand.
CCCCAATCAAACTCCCTGAGCAGTGGAATCCAAGCCTTATGAGTTCACAGCCTGAGGTCTTAACAGGAGGTCAGCCCAGTGGCTGGCCCCACTGTGCTCATGCAAGTGGCTTTTACTCCAGTTTAGGTCATTCAGTTTCTGTTTTCTTACTCAATCCAGGTCTCAGGGACATGTCTAGTACTCCCGTTCATTTGGGATTGGTTTTCTACCTTGTCCCCTCAAGGTTCTCTAGAAAGCAGGAAGAAACCAGTCTTTGCTGGCCCCTGCCTAGTGCTTTCATCAAACTGAGCCACACACTGCTCTTCAGTCATGGCTTGGGCTCCCTCACTTCCATATTTTTGCTCCTGACTTCTCTCTTCCTCAACCCCATTCCCAATCTCAACTCTTCTACTGATAAAATCCCTCCCAGTTGAATGCCAACTCTTCCATGAACCACTCACATTTCCTCTAACCAGTTTTCCATCCTAACTATATAGTGACCCTCTTGAAACACAATTCTGATTCCCTCTATTTCTGGCCTTTCAGCCACTTCCTACTGTACTAAGAATAGAGACTTGGATCCCAAACAAAACCTAGAAGGCTTTAGTTGGCCCCATGATCTTTACTGCCTCATCTTGCATTTTTGGTCTTTTCTCATTTTGTGCTCTTTTCTCTCTTGGCCCAAGAGAACCATATTCTTCCCAATATGTGGCACAAACTAGTTTTGCAGGTTTTTGTTTTTCTTTTCTCTCCCCCCACCTCAAATCATTGTGCTTGAAGACACCACAGTGCCCCCTGTGAAGTATTGCTGCTCTGGTCCTGCTTAATAGTACCACAAGAAGAAATGGGAAGCTTTTAAACATTATACCTATATTTTCATTGGTGGTGAACAGTTATGGAACCTCTCCTTTGTGCCAGAAAGCAATGAGTTAAGAAGAAAAATGAAACCACACCAACCTCTCTCTTCTGCCACAGCCCTCTGCACATGCTGTCATCCCTCCTGCAACCTCTGTCTCTGCCTTCGTTTAGTTAACACCTATTCATCCCTTACTTACCAATTCAATCATGTTTTAAAGATCTCTTGTGGTCTTTCCAACTAGCCCAATTCTCTTTGATCTAAGATATCCTAGCACAAATGTGTCTTCTTTATAGCATATATTAAAGATACAGTTTTAAGTTTTTTATTAATTTCCTGCTATCCCACTAGATTGTAACCTCACTGAGGGCAAGAACCATGTGAGATTTTGTTCAACATTTCATCCCCACAAGTTCTGAGAATGTGTGTGTCTGTGTGTGTGTATAAAATAGTTGATCAATTAAAAATTTGCTGACTGAAGTTATTTCAGCCAAAGACCAGGTTTCATTTTTCTTCTTAACCCATTGATTTCTGGCACAAAGGAGAGGTTCTACAACTGTTCACCACCAATGAAAATACAGGTATAATGTTTAAAAGCTTCCCATTTCTTCTTGTGGTACTATTAAGCAGGACCAGAGCAGCAATACTTCACAGGGGGCACTGTGGTATCTTCAAGCACAATGATTTGGGGTGGGGGAAGAGAAAAGAAAAACAAAAACCCACAAAACTAGTTCGTGCCACATATTGGGAAGAATATGGTTCTCTTGGGCCAAAATGACATTTTTCAACAACTGATATGGATTGCCTCATAATTGCTACAGCTGTAGCAATCTATACTGGCCATAAAGGCAAGCCAAAGAAAACTGTTATGACTCCAGAGAGTTACCATTGCCTATCTATTTGGCCACGTTGTACCCCAACCCCAAAATGACAGACGATTTGCTACATAGCACCCAAGAGAAAGAAGAAGAAAAGCCGTGTTCTCATTCTATGCATAGTTCTGCCTCATTTTGTACAGTAAGTCTGGGAGTCTTATATTCCAAAGGAAAAACAGTGAAATTTGTCTCTTAAACACTGCTTCTAAATGTCATGGATAGAGGCTTCATTTCAACAATTAAACACCTAGCTAATGGCTTCACCACCAGGTATTTAGGCCATTCTGGCCTAGTTCTACCGACTATTCCAGTGTCTATAAAACACCTTCACCCAGCATGAGAAATAAACACAGACTTTATTTTCTACCTCATCTCCCTTGCATCTCCTCACACTTAATACTGCCACATATTAAGTGGCAGTAACAAAATCAGCAAACCTAGTGAAGGATGAGTCTATATAAAGGCAACCACGTTTGCATGCAGAGATAATCAACTTATACATGCCTAAATGACTGCTGTGTGCACAGCAGCCAAGCCCAATAAACGTTAAATCAAAAAACTCACACTATAAGCTGAACATGCCTTTAGGTGGGTGAATTCCAGTTTCATGTTCCAAAGCTACCTAATATTCAAAGGTTGAAAGGGAGAAACGGAAATTGAGTCTGTAGTAGAGAGAAAAGTACTACACCAACTCCAGACCTTATCAGCGGTCAATATACTAACTCAACAAGAGCAAGTTCCATCTCTAGCATGGCTATTCATCACAAGTAAGTTTACTTATACTCAGTGCCAATGCCCAGCATTCTCCAGTCCCTGGTTCTAGCTTTACTTTTCTCCATTGCACTGATCACCATCTAACATGTGCATATTTTACTTATTTTGTGTGTGTGCCCTCATTCCCCTCAACCAAAATGCAAACTCCATGATGGCAGAGATTTTTATCAGTTTTATTCATTACTATATCTCCAGAGGCTAGATACAAGGGATTCCCTCTAAGATTATTTGTTGGTGAATGAATGACATTCTTGGCATTTGCTAGGCACTGTTCCTATTACTTTCCATGAATTAGAAGAAGGCACCATAAATGAATAGCCAAAAACTTGGGCCCAGAGTGAGATAACCTTAGTCCCAAACCTTATGAAGTTTTTACCTTGGGAAAGTCTCTTAAACTCTCTGTGGCCCAAGTGGCTACCTCTAAAAGAGAGATGATAAAAAGGACTCTACACTAAAGGGCTAGTATAAGACGTAATGAGATTATAAATACATTGTAAGGTGCTAGGCATAGTTCCTGGGCACACAATAACTACACAACAAATGTCAGTGATTATTTTTATATTATTTCTATTATTTTTATAATTATGAATAACTATTATAATCTGCAGAATAACCCTAAAAGGTAGGAACTACTATTATTCTCTTTCTACAATTAACAGCATATAGAATGTTCCTGCTTGAAGTTGCAAAATGGTGTAACTGGTAAAAAAAAAAAAAAAAAAAAAGTTAAGAGAAAGACGGTGGGAGGGAAGGAAGAGTGAGATAGAAGCATTACAATCAGAAGAATCAAGAGGTATTAGCCTAGAAATAAAAAGACTCATCTTGAAGAACTTGGTTAAGGTGGGTTCTGTGAGCATGTGGGAGCCTGGCAGGGCCACAGTAAACACTTCCTGAAGCAGATCTAGAACTGGCAATGAGCTGTAGTAAGCCAAAGCAGGAGGTGGGAACTAGCAGATTGGGCTGGGAAGCCAACCTACATGACAGATTTCTGATGTTCTGGCTCCACTTCCTTTATTATCACAGAGAGTAAGGTCTCCAGCTCCCCGACCCCTACTGTACTAGAATGTTCCCAGACAACCCAGGTGATCAGTGAGAGTGTAAGTTCTCTACTCTGAAGGACTTGGGCTCACACAACTCAATCACTTACAAGCTTGGTGACCTTGGACAATATATTGAACCCTTCTGACCCTTAATTTCTTCATCTGCAAAGTGAGGAAACTAACTGCATCTTATCCCACAGGGTTGCCATGAAGATAAAATGAGATGGCTCCTGAAAAGTGCTGGATGCTGTCTGGGGGTAAAGGAAGCTTTCAATAATCACATCAACAGAAGTAGCATTCAACTTGGCTGAGCAAATGCTTTTGATAAAATTGAAATGCTTTCTCTTCCCTGCCCTGACTCTCCAGAAGAGAATAGTATGTGGTATAGCAAATCCAAAAACACTCCTCAAAGCAAGTTAATTATCAGCAACTATCATTCTTAATGTCTTGGGCAAATCAGCATACTGTTCAAATAGCAAAAAACAAACAAACAAAAAACTCAAATAATTAAGTACTTTACAAAAATAAGTCTAAAGTTTTTTTAAAAACTTTGTTTTAAAAATCAGAGGCAAGACCACCATTTACGTCATGGAGGGGTCATAAGGAAAGAGAATGAAAAAAAGAGGAGAAGAAGGGGTGAAATTCTAGTATTCAACATCTCCAGGCACATGCCCCAGCCTCCCAACCAGCCCTACCTACCACAACCAACCACCAAATTTGATGCTTGAAATCTGCCTAAACCAAATCTGTATTTGCCTTAGCACTTTCCAAATATCTAGGCTTCCCCTGGAAATATTGACAAGGGAGAGTGAAATTCAGTTTAGACTCAAAGGCCAGTTATTTCAAATGTCAAGTGAAATAACATACCCTCCTCCTTCATCGTGCTGATAAACTTACACAACAAAGACATGCTGACCCTCAGAGGTCAACCATTCAAGCAAGAGAGCAAGAATGCGAGATATCTCCAAGATTATTTTGGAGTTAGACATGGCTTGAAGACACATCTAATGGCAAAGGGCTTTTAATTCAGATGCTGCACACCACCGGAGTGGGGGTGGGGTCTCTGAGTGGATCAGGCAGTGGGGGACAGTGAGAACTGGTGAACTGATAGGGGAATATGCTTTTTTTCCATAGAGCTTGGATAGATCTCTCCTTAGCTGATCAGAGAAGGCCCAGGAACCAAAAGACATTAAGAACTCAGAATGCATTTTCAACTCTCTCATTTTATAGATTGCACAACTGAGTCCCAGATAAAATAAGAGTATTTTCCCAATATCCAACATCTGCTAATGGTCCTGACTTTGTCACTAGGCAAGTCCCCCTAGACTCCAGCCTACAGTTTCTTCCATCTATCAAGATCTCTTTTCAAGCTACTTGGAGGGCTCTCCTTGCTAAGATGACTACAATTTATGCTCCCTTCACAACATTGTGATTGATTTTTAGTGAAAAAGTAAGCATCCCTGAAGCATTTCTTTAAAATAAAGCCAGACTGCCAAATCAGCATCAGTGTGCAACCCTAGTAGAAGAATCCACCATCGGCCACAATAATAGCAAAGAAAAAGGGTAATGAAAAAGAAACATATTTAAGTTTACAAGCCTCAAAGAGGTTATCACACACAAATCTTTGTGTCAAGATTGAACAAACAATTCTAATTTAACTTTACATTTTGATAGCATCAGCCACATTGCAGTCATTGTTTTATCCAAAAATTAAAAGTGGAATTTGAAAGTATTCCCTTCCACAGTTCCCCTTAAAAAAATCTAAAGCAAAGAGATTCTCTGGTGCCAGGTTTGAATGCATTTATAAATATGTATCTGTAGCCCTAGGACAAAAGATTTACACACAAAAAAGCCAAATAGGCTGGGCGTCGTGGCTCACACCTGTAATCCCAGTACTTTGGGAGGATGAGGTGGGCGATCACGAGGTCAGGAGTTTGAGATCAGCCTGGCCAATGTGGTAAAACCCCATCTCTACTGAAAATACAAAAAATTAGCTGGGTGTGATGGCACACACCTGTAATCCCAGCTACTCAGAAGGCTGAGGCAGGAGAATCACTTGCACCCAGGAGGCGGAGGTTGCAGTGAGCTGAGATTGCGCCACCGCACTCCAGCCTGGGTGACACAGCAAGATTCCATCTCAAGAAAAACAAAAACAAAAATAAACCAAGGACATTCTTTTTAAGACCAAGTTTCTGATCGTTCTAGTTATCCTGCTTATTAACTAATAGAACACAGTCAAAAGAAAGAGAGTGATATTTGGAATATCCAGAAGCTGGTGGTCCATTTCTCAAGTTCTGTTTTTAAGTATTACTCTTTCTTAGAGGAAAGACAGCCAGGAAGTTGTTTGTTAAGACTCTCATCAGGCAAGTGTACAGTGTTATTAAATGCATTTAGCAAGCATTTACTATGTGCCAAACACCATGCTATATATGAGCTGTCACAATCTCAGTTCATTCTCATAATAACCCTTTTGGTAAGTATGATTGTTAATTTCAGTTTAAAGATGAGGACACTGAGGCCCAAAACAGGCCAAGTAACTTTCTCCAGTCACAAGGCTAATTACTTGCAATTTGGACTCAAAATCCAAAGCCCTTATGTTCTAACTCGCTACAGTCTGTGGTCTTGGCCAGCAAATTTGAAGTGGGCCTGTCATCAAGCTGTGTTGATAGGTCCACCTTACATGCTAATTACAACCTTATTTAAAACTTAGAGTATGTCATTTCTTCCTGAAAAGGAAAATAAACCATGAAATATCTACAATATAACTATGCTTTAGAGCCCCAAAATCACTCATGCATAATTAGTTATACCCATGATGTTAATATTTAAAATGTCATTAAATGCCTTTCTGTAAATATTAGAGGCTGGAATAGCTAAACATCTAATTAACTAGCTAGTGGCCTTCTGTTTACCTCTTGGCATTTCTACTCAGTTCTCTGAAACAACCCATACCAGTATCTAAGTAGAAGTTTAGAACCAATGGGGCTTTGGGGAGCTGGGAAGGAGGGACATTTTGCAACCTCCAAAATTAATGAAAAACTATGTGCATATGCCTATGCAATAGTTTTTCAGTAATTTTGGAGATTGCAAAGTGTCCCTCCGCCCCAGCTCCCCAAAGCCTATACAAAGACACGTTTGAGAAGCTTTGGACCTAGGAGGAGAGACCTTCTCTAGAGGGACCGGAGACCTTAAAAAAAAAAAAAAGACTAAAACTCAGCGGTCTGGGTATTTGTGAGACCATATTCCAACCAAAACATCAGGCTGCTCTTTCCCAGGCTCTGTTCTCCAAAAGAAAATGTGTCGAGTTTCCAAATATGGGGGACAAGGACAGTGAAGAAGCAAGTATGAACCTAATAGACAATTAACTGAATAATTCCCTCGGCATCAGGAGGCTTAGGAATTCCGCAGACAGACATATGCAAACCATTCTGTGAAATTGTTAGGGTGCTATTCTTTCTGACATTGTTTTTGCTTCCTATTGAACATCTGAAGACTGTTTTAACATGTGTGCCTAAAAATGTCACACTGAGGCTGAGACAGCACGGAGCCAGGGCCCACCCAGACTTTGAAATCACATCTCAGAAGCAGCCAGGAAAATTTCAACCTTGGTCTTGTGGTCCTCAAGAACTATGGAAGCATGGCAGCATTTTAGATTCACAGGTTGTTTGTATAGTTAATGCACTGATACCTAACTCCTCAGAGATATTTTTCATAAATTACTAGTGCCCTCATTGCTTTCTTATCACACATTTTGCACGTGTTTCCATCTCCAAGATTCAGGGAAAACAAGATACTTAGCTGGAAATGTCTAGAGTGGAGACCTTAGATAAATCACTTCATAGACTTGGGAGAGGAAAGCATTTTGCAAAATACCAGCTATGGGAATAAACTATTTTAGAAAATCCCTTGGGGACACTTTGCTTTCTATGGACACCAAAATCTTTTTTAAATAGAAACATCTCAGGCAGGGGTAAGAAAGTATTGGTTAAGCCCATCTAGAATGTGTATGCTCTCACAGAACACTCCTATCAATGGGGCGCATTGAAACTCTAGACTAAGATGTGGTGAGGCTATGGTACTATGTTGAATATATAAGAAAGAGTTTGGTCACTGTACTCCCACCCTGCCCATGAATGAGTGAGCCCTTGCGGGAAGACAACACGTTTCTGAAAGGGAAGAAACTGTGAAAATGAGCGTCACCATCCTCCCACATAAAGAGCAACAGCAAGATGAGAATTAAATTCAGCACTTTCTTAATGGGAGACTGAGGAAATCTGGGAGATGAAACAGTAGCTCCCCTCCAGTTCTTCCCAGCATATTAAGGTCAGCCGACAACACTGCTCGACAGAGAAGACTTCATGTGTCTGACAGATGGCAAATACACCATATTGACTTTTCTTCCTAATTTAACAAATTTGAATCTTTTGTCAATTTTCTTTCCCCAGTGAAAGGATATTCTAAAACACCACTTAAGCTTTCATTGCTCTTTTCCCCTTCTCCCTCTTACACATTATGCTTGACACTATCTAAAGAAACTGAAATCAACTCACTAAATTAACTCACCTTTCCAGCTTTCCGTGATCACAAATTCAGACATCGGCATGAGTGTGAATTCCTCATCTCTGCTAACTGTAAGGCAGATACTCACTTCAGGCCAGAGGAAGTTAACTGAATGGACAACAGGGATTCCTTGAACTCTTAGAAATAACACGCAAAAGTATGCATCTACGTTCTTCATGCTTCAAAAGTGTGCATCCATGTTCTTTAACGGGCCCTAGTTTTGCCCAGTTCCTGAAGGTATAACGCCTCTGGCTTTAGCCAGAGGTCGTTATAATCAGCCATCATTCCACAGCTTCTAATTGAACTTTGGAACTGCAGTGGGTTTGTCTATGTCAGATGGATGGGATGACAGCAGAGAAGAGCTTCAAACTCGTGAAGCTCCCTGGATCACAAAGCTGTCTGAGTCATCTCAAGGGTGACTCAAGTTCAGCATGGAGAAGCCATCGCCCGGCCAAGGACAGCTTATCCCACAAGGAGGCAAGGGGCCCTTTCCCACTGTTGCCTCATCACTTCCACCATGTGAGGACGCAGGGAGAAGACAGCATCGATGAAGCAGAACGTGGGCTATCACCAAACAACAAAGGTGCCAGTGCCTTGATCTTGAACTTCCCAGCCTCCAGAATGTGAGAAAAAAAAAGTTAGTAGTTTACGGTATTATCTTAGAGCATCCCAAATGAACTAAGACACTGTTTGCATCATTTCCAGAGTGTTCTAAAATTAAGTATAAGCCTAACTATGAACATGGAATTCTGCCAAATCTGAAAATAACGCTGGTTTCTTTTGATGATCTTTGTAGTTATGTTACCCAAAAGTATCTACAGACAAAGCATCTGAAGATTTTACTGGTTATTCACCACTATCAACAACAACCACAAAAGACCCACTACCAACAAAAAAACAGGGTGTCCATGGGGAAATAAATTTGAAAAATATTTAATTATGCAAAGTAAAATTGATTTATTACAAAAAAATTCTTAGAGCATCTCATGGAAATGGAGTTTAGCAGAATATTATCCTTTAGATTATTCCTGAATCCAAATAAATGGTTTTTTTAAAATTTTAACTGAAAGGGTTAAAATTTCCACACTTGGAATGCCCCTATAGGAGCCCCTATACGAGGGTCCTGTCTTGTCTAAGTTTCAAAGTAATCCTCACATTTCTAGCTGATTAGCTAGTTTCATAAGGGAAAGAGCCTTCTGAAAATGGGCCATTGCTACTGTGACAAATTCAATATCCAAATTCTATTGCTGTCCTTGAACTGTGCTCTCTGATTTCCTGCTGTAAATATGTAGGCCATCAGTGGGGACGTGAAAAATCCGTTCATTACACACAGATTCCCACAGTGGTGGTGCCTGGCCGCATTACCTAACCTATAGATAACATCACAGCACCTGACATCCAGCCTACATTTCCTCAGCTTCAGAGTAAGGAACATATCATGGTGTCTGCATATTAATGCAAAGAGATGCCCTTCATAATTAACAGTTCTTATGGAGTCTCTAGAATGTTAAATGGTCAAATAGAGAAGTTAAACACACATAAAACATTTAATGTGAAATGGTGCAAATATGCCAAATTAACCTTAAATGCACACACAAGTCTTTCAGCTCTGGAATTGACATTAATCACTTTCTGGAATTCAAGAAAAAGCCTGATGTGGTTAATTTAAAATTATATTTTATGACAGAGAACAAAAATATACCACAGGATTCAATGTATCAGTTTATACTCCTGCCAGGGTCAGCAAAAAGGAAAAAAAAAACCAACCATGATTGATCTGGTATTAAAAATCAGTTGACCTCACTTCTTTGTTTTTTTTAATTGCACTTTAGGTTTTGGGGTACATGTGAAGAACATGTAAGATTTTGCATAGGTACACACATGGCAGTGTGGTTTGCTACCTTCCTCCCCATCACCTATATCTGGCATTTCTCCCCATGTTATCTCTCCCCAACTCCCCACCCCCCGCTGTCCCTCCCCTATTCCCCTGTTACAGACCCCAGTGTGATACTCCCCTCCCTGTGTCCATGTGTTCTCATTGTTCAACACCCGCCTATGAGTGAGAACATGTGGTGTTTGATTTTCTGTTCTTGTGTCAGTTTGCTGAGAATGATGGTTTCGAGGTTCATCCATGTCCCTACAAAGGACACAAACTCTGA
>CAUYLG010041677.1:0-40652 GCA_963573385.1 Cacajao melanocephalus
TGTGTTAAATCTTAATAAGTGGGGCAGGGAACAAATTTTAGGCAGAGGTAAAAGAATATGTGGGTCAGGGACAGTGGCTCACATCTGTAATCCCAGAACTGTGGGAGGCCAAGGCGGGTGGATCACAAGATCAAGAGATTGAGACCATCCTAGCCAACATGGTAAAACCCTGTCCCTACTAAAAATACAAAAATTAGCTAGGTGTGGATGCACGTGCCTATAGTCCCAGCTACTCGGGAGGCTGAGGCAGAAAAATCGCTTGAACCCAGGAGGCGAAGATTGCATTGAGCCGAGATTGTGCCATTGCCCTCCAGACTGGTGACAGAGCAAGACTCTGTCTGAAAAAAAAAAGTAGCGTGTGAAGATATTTCCTGCCTCAAATACCTCAATAGCAGCAGACTGAATTTCTCCTACAATGCTAAATTAGAGTTTAGCCTTTATGAGAGTAAAACCTGAACACCAGTGCACATTTTGCATGCTTTTGTATAACTGGCATCTTAGTCCATTTGTGCTACTGTAACAAAATACCTTACACTTGGAAATTTATAAATAATAGAAGCATATTTCTTACAGGTCTGGAGGCTGGGAAGTGCAAGATCGAGTCACTGGCAGGTACAGTGTCTGGTGAGGGCTTGTTTCTCATTGATGGCACCATTAAGGTGTCCTCATATGGTGGGAAAGATAGAAGGGCAAAAAGGGATGAATGCTGTGTCCTCACAGGGTGGAAGAGAGGAAAAGCAAAAGGGGCCTAAGCTAGTTTCCTGAGGTCCCTTAAAAAGACATTGATTCATTCATGAGAGTGGAGCTTTCATGATTTAATCATTTATCCCAAAAGATCCACTGCTTAATACTATCACAATGAGAATTAAGTTTCAACATGAATTTTAGAGGGGACACCTTCAAACCATAGAATTCCTTCCTTCCTGCACCCAAAATTTATGTCCTTCTTACATGCAAAATACGTTCATTCTATCCTAATAGCCCCCAAAGTTTTAACTCATTCCAGCACCAACTCAAAGGCTAAAGTCCCAATTCTCATCTAAATCAGATATGGGTGGGACTCAAGGTAAAATTCATCTTGAGGCAAATTCCTCTCCAGCTGAGAATGTGTGAGATGAAACAAGTTATGTATTTCCAAAATACAATGGTGGGATAGGCCTACAATAGATAATTCCATCCCAAATGGGAATAATAGGAAAGAAGAAAGGTGTAACAGGTCCCAAGTAAATTTAAAACCCAACCAGGCAAACAACATTCAATCCTAAGGTTTGAGAATAATCGTCTTTGACTCCATGTCCTGCCTTCCAGGAAGACTGAGACAGGGGTGGGGCCCCCAGGCTCTCAGGCAGCTCCACCCACATTGATTTGATGGGTGTAGCCCTACCTTCAGCTCTCACACATTGAAGCTCCATGCCTGCAGCTTTCCCAGGCTGGCACTATACACAGGTGGCTCTAGAGTTATGGGGTCTCAAGAACAGCTTGCTCCTACAGCTCCACTAGGTGTTGCTATACTGGAAACTCTCTGTGGCAGCCCTAACCCTGCAGCAGTGCCCTGCCCAGACCCTAAGCCTCTCTGAGGCATCCTCTGAAATCTAGGTGGTGGTAGCCATGACTCACAGCTCATGAAGTCTGCATGCCTACAGAGGTAGCACCACGTGGGCACTGCCAAAGTTTGTAGTGTGTGCCTTCTGAAATGGCCGCTTGAGTCACACCTGCATCTGCTTAAACCATAGCTAGGGTTGTCAAGGAGTGCTGCACTGGAATGCAGGGAGTAGAAACTTGAGGTGGCCCTGGGCAGCAAGCCCTAAGGTCCCACAAGTTGCCTGGGTCCCTCCCTAGAAACCGTTCTGCACTAAAAGGCCCTGGTACTCTGGACCTGTAAGGTAAGTGACAGCTTCAAAGATCTATGAAATGCCTTTGGGGTCATTTTTCTTTGTCTAGATGCATATCATCTAATTTCCTTTTCAAAATTTCCTGGTACACCCTTGGTGTTCTCTCTTGAAAACAACTTTGCATTCTGTACAATCTGGCCAGGCTGAGAATTTTCCAAATCTTTATGTATGCTTCCCTTTTGATATAAATTCCGTCTTTAACTCATTTCTCTCCTTCCAAATTTTACTGTAAGTAGTTAAGAGAAGCCACACATCACCCTAAACACTTTTCTTAGTGATTTCTTCCTTTAAATATCCTAGTTCATTTCTCTTAAATTCAGCTTGTAAAAAGGAATAAGACACAGACATATGTCAATAAAGTTCTTTATCGCTTTGTAATGAGGATGGCTTTTCCTCCAGTTTCCACTAAGACAGTCCTCATTTATGTCTAATAACTCCTTAGAATGGCCTTTATTGCCCATATTTCTACCAACATTCAGTTCACAGCCATTGAGGTAATCTGTAAGACTGACATGTTCTCTACAGATCTACTTTCCCTCGCCTTCACCAGAATTGCCCTTAATGTTCTGTTCATGGCAATCTAGACTTTTTCTAGCATGCACCACCAAACTCTTCCAGTCTCTACCAGTTACCCAGTTTCAAAGCTGCCTGCACATTTTTAGGTATTTGTTATAGCAACACTCCTATTCTCTGATACTGATTCCTGTCTTAGTACATTTGTGCTGCTATAACAGAATAGCTGAGAGTGGGTAATTTATAAAGAGCAGAAATTTATTTCTCATGGTTCTGAAGGCTGAGAAGTCCAAGATCAAGGTGCTGGTAGGATTGGTGTCTGTTAAGGACTGCTCTCTGCTTTCTCTTTCTCTCTGCTTTCAAGATGATGCCTTGTTGTTGCATTCTCTGGAGTGGAGGAACACTGTGTCCTTACATGGCAGAAGAGACAGAAGACCAAAAGGATGCTCCATTCAACCTAAGCCCTATCATAAGGGTGCTAATTCCATTCATGAGACTGAAGCCCTCACAATATAATTACTTCCCCAAAATGGCCTGCCTCTGAATACCACTACAATGGGGATCTACTTTTAACATGAGTTTTAGAGGGGATGCATTAAATCACAGCAATTGGGAAATCCCATGTATCCTCATTTGAAACCACCTTGATTCTAAATATGCAGTCATAAGTCATATTAATATCTCTGTCAATGACATACCACATGCGCAATGGTGACTCCATAATAGTATAGCCTAGGTGTAGTAGGCTGTACCATCTAAGTTTGTGTAACTCTATGTACACTCTATGATGTCTGCACAACGATGAAACCACCCAACAATGCACTTCAACAAATGTATTCTCATTGTTAAGTGACACAATCCTGGTCGGAGTCTTACAAGTATATAGCATTCTTTCAGTGGAAATAAGCTAATGCAGACTAAGCATTTCCTCAGACAAATGCAATAAATATTTCCATCCTAATATTTTGTAAGGATTAAAACTAGAAAGTACAGAGTATCTTAATGTCACAATATTTTTGTAGGCCTGGAAAGGGCAAATTGATTTTCACAACTCCTAATCTTGAGTAAAATTGGAGTAAGGTTTTATTTTTTTCTTACTTAACATTAGAACTCTTATACTGTGATATAAGCTCTTAATAAATGCCACGAATGCAAGTGGAAATTTGAGGCACAGTATCCCTAAAGCACTTTTCACATAGTCTCTCCTGCTGCAGTTGTTTGTAAATGCAGCTCTACATGTAAATGCTAGATTAGACTGAATGATGAATTTAAAACAAGTGGGTGCACTCACTGTGGCCCAAATTAAGCCTTGTTCTAAAGTTGCTATAGCAACATTATCTTTACCAAATGTCCTGCTTTAAAAAATAATTGGAAACATTTCCTGTTATTTAGGAAGAAAAATAAAATCACTGTTAATTTTTTGCATCCCACTACACAAATGTATTATTCTCATGCAATTAAAAAAATCAGCAAAAATCATGAATGAATATATGCATTTTAATATAATGATAACAGCAAAATCAAGAATAATAAGAATGAAATTAGTTTGTAGACATAATATGATGTATCTAAGAGCTAAAGAAAATATTTGAATAAACATATTTTTCTTCTTTCTTTCTTGATAACACTTAAGAGCAGAGAGCCATAAATAATTTATTTGGGCTTTGTATGTATAAATTATTTACTTAATAGATAATGAACATATTTCTTTAATATTTGGAGAAAGTTGTGGAATAGTTGAAGTTTTTAGGTTATGCATTGGAGAGTAAATAAATAAATTCAGAGGACCCACCAACATATGACATACTAAGAAGCAGAGAGGTCTAAAATATTTTATGACGGCAATTCAAGGAACATGTATTTGAATTTGACAGTAATAAGTGATGTATAGAATTCCAGACCCAGATGCATTTTTTTCTAAAAAATGATTTTAAATCAAACCTATCATTCAATTGTTTTCATAGAAAACTATTAGAAAATATTGTAACATTTGATAGAAGCAAAGACTCACATGATTTGGAAGAAAAATAACCTCTCTACACAACATAATATATATTGTTTAGTAACCTGTGAAAATGTACCGTATATAGTTTGACTCCATATTTCAACATTTTTTTTGTATTTTGGAAAGGTATTTACTATCAATGTAATTTTAATTCTAAAGTGTCATTTCATGCTTCATTATCTCTGAGTAAGAGTTTTAGTTTATTGTTGGCCCACAGCTTCATCTGTGAGTCATGAGTTGTATAGCTAAGAATATTTTCCCAGGCATTTGGGTGAGGTGACTAATACTTCTTTCTATATATCAATTAGGCTTTCCCATTTAACAACACTAGACTTCAAAATGAAAGTGACACGTTCTGGGAAACAAGATGAAAAATATAGAAGCAGTAACATTTTAGAGAATGTTTATATCACTTTATTTGCAAAGTGAAAACATTTTATTTGTTCAACCTTTTCTCTGCCACCTCCTTCCCCCACCCAGTTCCATCACTCTTTCCACTGGGATCAGCCATGCTGAATATTCTGGCATAGCTCAAAGCAAAATAAATAGAGAGGAGTATGCCCAGTTTCTAGGTTTTTGAGTTTTAAACAACTTTCAGGCATTAGTGGGTTGCAGCCAGCAGCTCTTATCTCACCTCTTATAACAGATGCTGACCCTGAGTTTGAAGGTTGTAGGTTTGCCATTTATGTGTGTAAATGTACACATGAACTCATCAGCTCCCAAAGTAACTTAAATTTGGCATGGAAACTTGGAGAAAATAGGATTGAATTAAATTTTTCCACCAAAAGGCTATGTTGTGACTGTTCAATATTAATTCCACTATAATTACAATTAACCTTATAATTAAGATTTTCTAGTCATCTACCTCATAAATCCAGCTTATTTCTAGTTTCTAGTTCTGTGTATTCACTTGGCCTAAAATATTCTTCCTTAAGTTTCTACCTGCATCCAAATATTTCACATCTTCTCCAGGAAATCTTCCTTGAGTGATGCCAACTCTTGTCATCTCCTCACTAACTCCTGTCATTTGCTTTAGATGAAATGTTAGCCAAGCAGGGTATTTAAGAGCTTAAAATCTGGACTCCAGTCAACTCAAGTTCGAATCCTGGCATAGGGGCCTAGCAAAACAAATCACTGAACAAATTAATTACTAGGGGCCAGACACTACTGTAGGTGCTGCAGTAAAGCAGTAAGCAAGGCAGACAAAGAACCTATTCTCCTTGAGGTCATGTTGGAGCATGGGCAGAAAATGAAAAATATTATCTACTGTGGTAGGTTCTGTAACGAGAGTAAGCAAAGTCGTGTGATGCAGGGTAATTAGGGGCTCCTGTCTGAGTGGGAACAGGGGTCAGGAAAAGTCTTCATGAGGCGGTAACGTTTGAGTTAAGACCTCAAGATTGAGAAGGAGTCAGCCATGCTAGATGAAGGAAAAGAATGTATTCCAGCCAGAGGGAGAAAGAAAGTACCAATGTTCTGAGTAGGAAATAACATTTAAGAAGTAGAAAGAAGGCCAGTGGTGGGTGGGGGCTGGAGGGAAAAAGCAGTACTCGATTACATTGTAGACTAACAAATGGGAATTAAATTTCATGCTAAGATTGTGATGAAAACTGGTGACTTTATTTAATTGTCACACTGATTTTTAGAAAGTTGAATTGAATGTAAATATTTTAAAATTATAAAATATCACATAAAATCCCACTATATAATGCATGTACATATATGAGTTATACATTAAGACCTCCCTATTAAAAGCAATTGTGTTGACTTACAATTTTCTTACCCACTCCAGTTAACACAAATATCCTGGGTCATGACTGGAATAAGAAAACGAAGATTCCCTTGATGCCACACCATGCCACAGAGGCACCAGGAGAGTGAGCTTCTGCCTTTCCTACTTCCATATTCTCCCCTATACAATGATGTTGATAAGAAGGGTAAGTGAGGAAACATACATTTTTGAGCCTGAAGCACAGGGAAGAAGTCTGGACTGGTACTGAAAATTTGAGCAACATTAACGTATAGATGTTTGTAAGTAAAGGCAATGAGATTACCTAAGGAGATTGTATACATAGAAGAGCTAAGAGCCCCAGAGGAAGTCCTGGTCAGGACAACATTTAACAGTGAGTTTAGATGGAGAAACAGATGTCATCAAAGACTAATTAAGTTCAGTAAGTAACAGAAAAATCAGAAGCCAAAAGAAAAAAAAAACCAATATTTAAAGGAGGAGTACATGATAAATTGTGAAGTTGAGTAATATGAAAACAGACATGTTTGCTAGATTTGGCCACATTAAAATACTTGTAGACCTTGATGAGTACATTTTGATGGGAAGGTAGAGATAAGTCATTGGAGTAGGTGAAGGAATTAGAAACAAGGAAGTGGAGACAAGGTGTGGGGCCAACCTGCGGGAGGGATTTTGCAGTGAAGTTTGCTGTGAAGCAGCAAGGAGAAATGGAGTGGTGGCTAGAAAAAGATAAAGGGGATGTGGACTTTTAAAAATTGATATTAATGGATTTAACATGAACCCTTGTTAAAAATTTTGTATAGGTTTTCTCATCTGTAAAGGAGGCAAATTTAACAATGATGCTTCAAATGGTTGCAATGAGAATGAAGTGTTATTGCAAGTAGAGGACTGACATCACACTTGGTGCTTTATATGTTCTCAGTAAGTGGTCATTGTTACTACCAGGTACTGTAGAATTCCGTAACATTCAGCATATTTACTCAAATGGTATTTTTCTTTTTCACTCTTTACTGTTTCAGATATAAGGAGTTATCTTTAAGTAAGGCACAATGAAGTGGAGTTTGAGGACAAGAATTAACAGTAAGTTGGTAATAGAATTAAATCATTATTCAACAATGTGTCCTAAACTCTGTGTTAGGTATTTTGACTACGTATATTTACAAATATTACTTAGTATAGTCCCTTCCCTTTATCAGTACGCAGAGCTCAGGAGTCCCCAAAGCCACCTTTACTTCTCACATCTACTGTGAGATCAGGGCACCAAGACTATCCTTGGGTTAGAGAATTCTCTAGAAAGACTCATGATCTCGAAAAGCTGTTATACTCATGGTTACAGTTTATTTCACCGAAAAGGTACAGATTAAAATCAGCAGAAGAGGCACACAAGGCAGGGCTCAGGAGACCGTAAGGCACAGTACTTCCAGTTATCCTCTCCCAGTGGCGCTGTGTGTGTAGTGCCTATTTCTACAGGAACAATGTGTGAAAAGACACATGGAATACTGCCCACTGGGAAGCTCATCTGAGCATTGGTGTCTGGAGCTTTGATTACAATCTAGTCACCCAGTCAGTACTCATATGGCTAATCTTAGTTTCCAGCACTTCCAGAGGTCACTATGACACCTTATAGTCTGAGACCCCTATGACCCCAGACCCCAAGTAAACAAAGACATTCTAATCAGGGAGGACACTCCACGGGCTTAGAGATTACCTCCCAGGAGCCAATTGCAAAGCCCAGATCTCTCTCTGGCAAGGTTTATCCTTTGCTGCACAATTTATAATGGTTGAGGAGATAATATATAGAGACATAAAGCTTAAATACAATATGTGATTTAACTAATGATCCAAGTCAATAAACAGTGACATAATGTCAGAGGCGTTTGAACCAGAGCAATTCCATCTTGAGTAAGAGCTGGGTAAAATAAGGTTGAGCTCTACTTGGCTGCATTCCCAGATGGTTAAGGCATTCTAAGTCACAGGATGAGATAGGAGGTTGACACAAGATACAGATCATAAAGACCTTGCTGATAAAACAGGTTGCAGCAAAGAAGCAACTAAAACCCATCAAAACCAATATGGTGGCGAGAGTGACCTCTGGTTGTCCACCATGCTACACTCCCACCAGAATCATGACAGTTTACAAATGCCATGGCAACATCAGGAAGTTACCCTGTTTTACCATATCATCAAGAAATAACTATAAAAATGGGCAACCAGCAGCCCTCAGGTCTGCTCTGTCTATGGAGTAGCCATTCTTTTATTCCCTTACTTTCCTAATAAATTTGCTTTCACTTTTATCGATTTGCCCTAAATTCTTTCTTGCCTGAGATCCAAGAACCCTCTCTTGGGGTCTGAATTGGGACCCCTTTCCTGTAACAATAATGCCAGGATATGTTTACGTAATAAATAGCTTATTCAAATAGTACTCACTGTAGCTATTCAGAGAAAGACAAGAGTTGGAGCTAGGGATTGGGTAAAGAAAGGAATTCTAGAAAACAGCTGTATGAAACTGGACCTCGAAGAATTACCTGGATTTGAAAAGATTAACTGAGAGAAACACGAATTATGAGGGTTCAAGTCAATTCTGGGCAGGATCTCAACAGAGTCAGAATGTGGTCACAGAGTCCTTCATGGTAGACAGAGGAAAACTAGGAATGTGGTTGAGAAGATAAGAGGAAAAAAAGCATAGTGACATGAAAGAAAGTCTTTGCCTAAATAACAACTTTATATAAAGCTAGCTTTGTGCCTCAGAAGGGATAATTTCCTGTCTCCTTCCCTTCTGCCAGCTGCCAGCATTCACACACTTGGTATTGATGGTTAGGCTTTTGTGGGCTAATCTGGGATTGTAATTGCCATTTAGAATTCCAATTCCAGAGGGAAAAAAAATCTTTTGCCTTTCAGAAGAATTTGGGGGACATAAGTGTTTTGTTTCATTTTGGGTATTTACTTCCTAAAGTCTGAGCTTGGGCTATGAGGAAGGAACATAGCGTCAACGTTATCTGTACTATCCTCTAACAATTTTGCAAAATTTTGGAGTGAATTTCTAGTCATTTGGAGAATATGTAACTTACTTCTAGTTACTTAGTATTTGATAACAATAGCAATATTTATGAATCAATATTTAAAAACTATTACCTGAAAAAGATGTTGATGTTGCTTCTAGGTGCATGGTGAAAGTGGTTTACACAGGTTGAATAAAAATGACTGCCATTTTCAGAATATTGATGGCCATTGGAAAGCAAATACAGGATATCCGAACTCTGGAAAGTTTTGGAAAACTAAAAAAATTTCCATCTGAGCCTCAGAAGGAACAATGTTACCTGACCTGGAAAGATAAAGTGGATTGCATAAGAAAATATATTCAGTTTCTTAATATTGTTACATAATTGATCAAGTTCTGGAACTTCAGTGATATTCTTCCTATTCAATTGAATTTCTCCCCATTCTTCTGAAAGAATTGAATGCAAAGCAACGAGAAAGGCAACTTTGCAAAACCCCTATCTTCATCATAAATGTATTATATTCCTTTAATAAGAACCTGCTCTCACCCAGCAGAGGATTTCAGATGATTCTTTTTTCTCAGGGAAAAGAGAAAAATCTGATATGCATTCAAAATCTATGATGTCCTACTTACTAGATAACTTATTACATTATCATTTTCTTAGTTTGAACTCCTGATTTCTAGCCTAGAATGAGAAAAAAGGTTAACTAGAACTGTATGTAAAAGATGTGTTTATCATTGTCGTATGACTGCTCCAGTATTATAACGCCTATCAGTAAAATTGCCAGTGCTCCTTCTTCACATTTGATAATTTCTTCTGTTTTGGTTTTGAGCATTTAATATGCCAAATATACTGAGGTTTTCAATAATAAAGTTCACTCATGCAGAGTCAGCACCAGTTTATATGTATGATGGGGGCTACACTTTTACAAGGAAATGGCATATCCAGAAAAGCCTACAGGTTGTGGAGTCACTAGGGTATGGTAGAAGCTCTAATTCTCATCCTCTACTTTTCTGGCAGAGTGACCTTGGGCAAATAACTTCTTCATCTACACAATGTAGCACTGTTGTTAAAACTTGGCAAAATATTTTCTAAAATATGCCTACCAGATAATACTGATGTAACAAATACATGTTCTATTCCCCTCTTCCCAATCCCTGAGCACCACTCTCAAATGAAAATACCAGCTGCCATGGGCATTACATTCTGAAGAATACAGTTTTTGCCAGCATTGGTTAGCATCTGTGCTGAAGGTAATGAGGGGGCCCACAGTGAAAGTTCTCAATGGATCAGCAGCAGCAATAAAACAATAGGAAAAGCAATTGTTACTTGATCTTTTTTGATTTAATGCACAGATTAAAAAATAAACAAACTGGTATTTGCTGAGGGCACACACAGTCTTGAGGCTTTTACCTCACTCATTTAATTTTTATGTGAAGTCTGAAGGGATGCAGGCATTATAGCAGAGTAGGAACAACACTGGGTTTGAGTTCTGGCTCAGCCACTTGGTATCTATGTGTCATTGAGCAAATTATTAATCTTTTTAAGCTTCACATTCTCATCCAAAAATGGTATTCACTTCACAGAGTTGTTTAAGGATTATTTGTAATAATGCCTATAAAACACAATACAGTTCCTGGCATATAATTATAAATTTATTGTTAGTTGTAATAAGACACTGCAGTCTAAAAGTGTTTCACAAAGTTTGAATTAATGACTTCTTTCCTCAGAGTCCCTGGGGATCTTGTTAAATAAGAAGACTCCTGGGCCCAGCTCCACATCTAATGAATCAGAATATCTGGGCAGTGCTGGGGTTGAGAGTTTGCTTTTTAAGAAGCTGTCTAGGTGCAGCTGAAATCAGCTACTGATGCTATCCATTACCCATTCACTCCTCTCCTGGTAACTATACCCTGATTTCCATGTGGGGGATTATTCTTCTGGCTCCAACCATTTTTGCTTTTGGCAGAGAATCTGACTTGTCACTGGTGCCTGGTTGTCACTTCCCTGGCCACAGAGCCTGGGTCCACTCTGACCTAAGCAAAGATGATGTAATGCAAGTAGGCTTTTGCTAGAATGCTAAGACAAAGGCAAGTCTTCTCTCCTACTGTATGAGGATGTGCTCCTGGGCATGAGAGCAGCCATCTGTGAGCATGAGGTAGGGTGGCTATCTGAGAGTGAAGCCAGAAGAAGCAGACCCAAAAGATGGAAAGACAGAAGTCTCTCAGGCTGATGGTGTCCTCTGAAACCCTGGTCTAGCTACACCTAAAGCCTAGACTGATTCTCGCACTTTTTGATTACTGAGCCAACACATTCTTTTTGGTTAGAACATTTTATATGTGTTTCTTTTTGTTACCTGTGACCAATGCCTAACAAATCAGATAAGCCACATTCAATTTCTTTGTTAAATGCACACTAGCTGGGTCTTCAGTTTCACAAAGTTTCGCATCCATGCCTGACTTGACACATTGGGCATTTTCAGATTCCTTCTGCCTAGGCTGAAGGAAGGCTAAGCAGCCTCCTAGATTTCTCACCTCTAAGATGATACCTGAATCTTAGCCTACTAGGACACAAAAAATAAGTCCAAGAATGCCCTTTCTAACTTTGATGCTTTGGCTAAAACTTGGTTCTGCTAGCTAGAGGTTACAAATTCCAATCTTTAAAGGGGGCATGGCAGGAAGAATGAATAAAGAAAACAGGCTGGGAGCTGGAAATATGCCACTTGCTTCTTAAGTCCAAGGAAAACATCAAGGCAAATCTGAAATTAAATGCCCAGTCTCAGTGTTAACAAGGCAACAGGGAGTAGAGATACTAGAGTACTGGAGAGCTCTTGCCTCCTTTAAAGGCAGCAGGGGTTATTTAGCTTCAGCCAAAAGTTACCACGTGGAAATTCAGTCCCAGATTACCAGAGTATTCAGGCATCTTGAGTTTTATATTAAAGCTCTTGAATTTTAAATTTTAACTAATTCAAAATTTTAAAACGTCCTAGGCAGGATGACACAGTGAGGGCCAAATATAATACACATGAAGCAGCCTAGGATCTTCTGTGCAGACCGTCCAAGAGGTGACAGAGGACAGTGTTAGCTAAAGAAAGAGACTTTCACAATTAGATCATCCCGGGTCCATCTATAGACACGTGGGAGAGAAGAAAGAGAAAATATCCATAATTGAACATGCCAGGCAAGGAGAAATGTCTTCACTCCATCCACAGGCTAGCTTGGTAACTGGCATTAGGAAGTCTTAGGAGTTTATTGTACTCTTAACTCATATAAGATCTTCCTCTCAGGGGGCAGCAAACCTTTATCCCCTTCTGGAAGTTAGATCATGTTGCTAATAGTCTCTCACTTGTTTTTTTTCACTTTTCCCTTTGTAGAGCTGGTATACATTTTCCTGTCTCCCCGCCCCTCTCTCTCCAGGACATGTGATTGGCCAGAAATCTGGCCCACGGTAACTACTGCATTAACTTTATAATGAAGAGCTCATTTGGTTAACAAATTACGTTTCTATACACTTTTAACAGAGACTTATCTAAACTGTGGTAATCTCTTCCTACTCAACACATATTCATTTCACTTTTAGATATCCAGATATCTGGGTAAAGCACAGAGAGCCAACGACAGAAAGATGTTTAAAGTTGTCTCTTTCCAATTTATTTCTATGAGATGGGGAGGCCTGTGATAATTGAATCCATATGGCCTTTTTCTTCTCAACATTTGTACATAGGTAGAACGTACATCCAAGGTACATGGACATCCAAGGTAGTCAAGAAAGAAAAAGGAGATCCCAACAGGGATAATATGAAAGCTTTAGGGAGTGAGGCAGTGGTCTCCTATTTTGCCATCATACTAATGAGGAAAGATAGAGATGTAACTCATGGCTGCCCAGCTTCCAATGGCCCATTTCTAGCCTATCCACCTCAGCCCTTTCCACATACACAAAAGTATTCAGGGCGCTAGCCTACTCCTTTAATATCTAATTTTTGGGTGATTGTTCTAATTCCCTTTATTCCAGGAAAATCAGGAGAATTGGGTAAGCAACAGAGAACTGTTGCTCTGATGATCAGAATAGATACCTGTCACAGGAATTAATGTCTGCTATTTTCTTGACTAATTAATGGGATACTTAGAAAAAAAAATCTCAACATAAGCTGAAGGTGTAAGGAAGATGAAACTGAAACCAAGATAATAGTTTATTTTATTGGCAAAATGGATACGAAATCAATAATATCTGTTGAGTAACATCTGGTTCTTCTTTCATTTCTAGTACATGAGAGACTGTACTTACAGTTAAGCAGGGTCATGTGACTAGTTCTGAGCAATGGAATATAGTACAGACTAATAAACTATGAAGTCTTTATGTACTTTCTTCTCTTGAAAGAAGACTACATATCCCAGGGAGTACAAGCCTGGTTGCTGGAGCCACCATAAGCCTAGGATCCTGAGTGTCCAAATGAATCAGGGCCTGAAGCTGACAAAAATGAACGTATTTCACTGGGCGAGAAATAAGCTTCAGTTGTGTTAAGTCCTCGAGAGTTTAGAGTGATTTTTTTAAACTGTGGCGTAGCACAGTCTACCCTGACTAATAAAAAGGGATGCTGAGAGGCAAGGAGCTTGCTTTGTTTCTAGAGCTTGGGGAAAGAAATTAAAAGCAGAGAAGCAGATAGCTCGTGGTAAACTTTTCTGTCTTCCTTCTGTCCTCCTGCCTTTCTTTAATTATTGTTCTACACGCGAAAAATGCACCCATTCTGTCAATGTTCAATTCTATATTCACACATATGCCAACTTTATAAAATGAAAATAACTGGTAAAATATATAAAGTACACAGCTTAGCCTTGCACACAATTTAAATTAAAAATTTATGTATTTAAATGCATTCATGGAGGGAGGCATTAGCATGAAAAGCAGATGAGAAGGTGGTTTTCAGCTCTAGTTGGTTTTCAATTCTCCTTGTGAACTTTTCGAAACATCTTTTTGCTGGCACATACCTACTTCTTTTTTTCCTCTTCCAAAAAGAGTCCTGGGGATGTTTTCTACCCTGTTAAAATCTATATCCAGAGAACACAAAATTAAACTCATTCACACATTTTCTGTGTGGCAGATACTGTGGCTGTATCTACCCTCAAGGCAGCTCCCAGGTTAGTGGGAAAGCTAACATACAAATAAATCCTTCACGTGAAGAGTGTTGCAGCAGACATCAGCACAAGGGTAGGGACTGGGAGAAGCAAGCGTGTGGATGGTGGTTGGTCTTGGGATGTCACAAAAAGATTTACTAAAGACATGACAACTTGCTCTTTAGGGAACTATTCTAGTAACATAATAGATGTCTATAACGGAGAGAGGTGGGACTGGAACCAGACAATAACATCAAGCATGAGGCAACAGTTAGCAAGAAGGAAGAAGAAGGGACTTTTGTGGCAGAGGTATTAGGATGCGGACAGTAATTTGGATTTGATGAATAAAGAAGAGGGAGGAGTCTAAGAATATTCTACACTACACCGGGGTCACGGATGTTTTCCTACAGTGGGCAGCTAGTAGTTGAGACTTTGTGGGTCATGTAGAGTCTGGTGTTTTTTGGTAATTTTTTTATATATAATCTTTCAAAAATGCAAAAGCCATTCTTAGTTTGAGGCATGGTTATGGTCCTTAGGCCCTAGATGGCCAACCCATGTTTTTGACTAAGACATCCCAAACGGGGTGTCTTTAGTAAATAAGAAAAAAAAAAGAAGGTTCAGGCTGTAAAGAAAACTGAAAAGCACTGGCAGGTTCTTCTAAATTGTTCACTGTTTTATCACAAATAGAAATGCTCTTTCTCAATAAAGTTGAAATTTTGATATAGTAGTCAAATTGCCCTTTATTGTACAATCTGTTTTTACAACATATTCTTTGTTTTAGAAAATAAACCTCTGACTCATTGATCCTGAAGTGTTTTTGTTCTAAGCCCTATGTGCCAGGTACATGCTTTTGTTTTGTATTTGTCAGTCTTTGGCTACAAAGTCCTAAATATTTGGTATTAAGAATTTAAGTTTCTATTACAAAGCCGTAACTCATTATATATTTTTAATGGTGGTTGCTTTTTGGTTTGATGTATAATATGTGCTCAATGTTATTTGAGTCAATTAATGAGAATGATAGAATTCCATTGAAAAGTAAATTCCTGTTCATTTAAAAATCATCAGCTTCAGAAGACTTAAATGGTCCCAACTTTGGGTGTATATTGAACAATTGGTAGACATTCGGACTGCCTCGGTAGTGGTGGTCGCCCTTCCCCCCACTTATCTGGACCCTCCTGGGTCCAGCTGCGCTTGCTGCGAAACTCAGAGCGTTTCAGATTGCTTGTTTTGTGGGGGTAGTACCCCCCGAGCCAGATCATCTGGCTCCCTGTCTCTGCCCCCTCCCTTTCAGTTGAATGGGCGGCTCTGTCTCTCAGGCGTTCAGACGCCAGTTGAAAGGGCCGCCCAGATTTGTGTGAGTTTCTGTACACCCACCCGGCACTGGCTGAAACCGCCGTGCTGAAAACTCGTGGCGCTTTTCGGCTGGGAATATTCTGGTCTGTGGGCAGTGAAAATTTGTTTGGAAATGCGGTGGGCACTCACCCTCTGCGTTGTTCTTGCTGGGGACTGCACTCCGCAGCTGTTCCTGTTCGGCCATCTTGGATCCTCCCCCAAGATGCTCTTCAATGCTATTTATATTTTTCAATGCTATTTGTATTTTTACATTTGGATTAAAAAGTGAGGGCTAAGAAATATTTCTGTTATATTCTAAACATAATTTCTAGGCCTTCAAATATGCAAAATTGCTTCTTTGTTTTCTAATTATGTATTAAAATGTACTTACACAGCGATGCATGCAATTATTCCTGATCATCTGAAGGTGGATTAGTCTGTTTTCAGATGGAGGTAGTTAAGGTGCAGCACGGATTTGAGATCAGCTAACTTCCCCTACCGGTGTATGCAATCAAGCTGTGATTATTAGTCCTGATTATCAGCAACCCCGTGGTTGCAGAACTGGGTTCCAGGTCTGGAGGTCTGGAATATGGCAAACAGCATTCACTCCAGCAGTCTTACCCAGAGTTTGGGTTCTCAGCTTCTGTACCTGGAAGAGCTGTCCTTCAACTCCAGTCATGTAATTACCTAATGACTCAGCCTTCCTGGTAAGTAAAGTCATTCCAGATATTTGAATAATCTGCATTGTGATTAATCTACTGAAAGTTAATGAACAGTCAGCTGTGATTTTATCTGAACTGTGCCTGGTTTTGAGTTATCTGTAGCTTACTTTATTTCCACCCAACCTCCAACATTTTTGATAATCAAGTATTAACTATAATTGTATATTCTCCCCCAAATTTCCCCACGCATGTAATTTTACAGCATTCTAACCAATCCTGATTTTTTTTTTTCCTAGAAGTTTCATTTCTTTTCAGGGATCCTAAAATATAGCCCTATATGTTTTAAATATGATACTCATGTGGCAATGTAAAAATTCCCCAACTTACAAATTTGGTTTTTGATGTTCAACTCCGAAAAATGGGGACTGATATTGATGTCTAAATAGGGAATGGTTTCCAAATGCTTTGAGCTTTTTAGTCTAGCTAATTCTTTGCTCCAAAATGTGTTTACTTGATGGCATCACCCATATCTTTTAACTTTTTACTACATCCTTTAATTCTAATACTTTAAGGCCAAACAAGTAAAAGGAAAAAAAAAGCTTAAGAAAAAAAGAACCACATGAAGAAATATATTACTTTAAATTGAAACCCACAAGTGCTTTATTCTTTCATTATCAGAAGAAGAGTAATTAACAGAATGGGTCAGTAACAAGGAGATATCAGAAAGACATGGAAAGAAGAAGTAATTTAGGAATCCAAGTGGAAGAAAAGTGAGTGAAGAGAGAAACAGAAAAAGTGAAGGAAAACCCAGAGCTCTTGCTGGCCTCATTCTAAGCTGCATGCCTTGGCTCTCAACACTTTGAATATAAGGGAAGTGGGAAGAATATTAACATTTGTAGGAAGGGTGGAGGCAGAGCACACAGAGACACGCAAAATCCTGATATGTTTCTGAATGAAAGCTGTGGGTGTGAAAGCAAACTGAGCTTTGTTCTCAGGTTTTTTCTTTTTTTTTGAGAATCTCATTCTGTCACTTAGGCTATAGTGTTATAATAGTAGTGTGATAATAGCTCACTGCAGCCTTGAACTCCTGGGTTCAAGCAACACTCCCACCTCAGCCTCCTGAGTGGTTTGAATTTTAGGTGCAAGCCATCACGTCTGGTTCTCCTAGCTATTTCTATGAGTCACACTTTATATCTTCTCCTCAGATCTCTGACAGGAAACTCAAGGTAAATCTTGGAGAATGCATTTACCTAGTTAGAGAATATAGCTATCAGTTTGTATGTGCCATGTTATATCTGGTACTACATTGCTAAATCAGATTGCTCAGGGAGCCTGGTTTACACTTGGAAAATATGTTAGTCTGTTTTCATGCTGCTGTTGAAGACATGCCCAAGACCAAGTAATTTATAAAGAAAAAGATTTAATGGACTCAAAGTTCCACGTGGCTAGTGAAGCCTCACAATCATGGAGGAAGGCAAAAGGCATGTCTTATGTGGAAGCAAGAAAACAGATAATGAGAACCAAGTGAAAGGGGTTTCCCCTTATAAAACCATCAGATCTCGTGAGGCTTATTCACTATTATGAGAACAGTATGATTCAATTATCTCCCACCAGGTCCCTCTCACAACATGTGGGAATTATGGAAGCTGCAATTGCAGATGAGATTTGAGTGGCGACACAGCCAAACCATATGAGAATGTAACTAGCTCCCTTCTTTCCTCTAATTTTGTTTTCCTCCTCAATCCCTCAAATTTAAATATTTGAACAATACAACAAAATTAAAGTGACTGACTCAAGGTAGATAATCAATAAATGTAATCCCCCCTTCTTCTGCTCCGTTATCCTTATCCTCTTTTATGGCACCTTACACTTGGAAGCTTTATCTTGGATGCCCAGATATACAAGGGTGCTATTCTGCAGGGCTTGGGGATTACAACACACTGGAGGCCTCCACCCATTTCCTCCTCAACCTCAGAACTTCCATGGCTCTGGTAGTCACTAAAATGTTCAGACATTTCACTTCTCTTCCTCCCAGGTATATATGCCTTCTTGTGATTGGATAAGTTCACATGATTAATTCTGGTCACTGAGTTGGGAATATAAGTAAGGATTATCTCTTCCAGGCTAAGGGATTGAATTACTAGCTCAAGATTCTCTAGGGTACTTTTGCTTTAGGTTCTAGTGTCCAACAATATATGAGATAGTGGCTACTTTACTAGCCTGGATCTCTAGCCTGTGAAGAGATACATAGTAGAGACCCAGCTCACCTGCAAAGGAGATGGAATGAAAGTGAGAGATAAACCATTGTTCTCAGAAGCCAGTAAGTTTTTGGGATATTGAGATATATTGAGAGAAATGCAAATCAAAATCATAGTGAGATACCATCTCACACCAGTCAGAATGGCTATTATTAAAAAGTAAAAAAATAGCAGATGCTGGCAAGGATTTGGAGAAAATAGAATACTTCTACACTGTTGTTGGACGAGTAAATTAGTTCAACCATTGTGGAAAGCAGTCTGGTTATTCCTCAAAGACTTAGAAACAGAAATACTATTCAACCCAGCAATCCCATGACTGAATATATACCCAAAGAAATATAAATCATTCTATTATAAAGATGCATGCACATGTATGCTCATTGAAGCACTATTTACAATAGAAAAAAAATGGAATCAATCTAAATGTTCATTAATGACAGATTGGATAAAGAAAATGTGGTACATATACACAATGGAATACTAAGCAGCCATAAAAAAGAATGAGATCATATCTTTTGCAGGAACATGAATGGAGCTGGAGGCCATTATCCTTAGCAAACTAATGTAGGAACAGAAAACTAGATACCATGAATTCTTATTTGTAAGTGAGAGCTAAATGATGAGAACTCATAAACACAAAAAAAGGAACAAGAGACACTGGGGCCTACATGAGGGTGGAGGGTGGGAGGAGGAAGAGGAGCCGAACAAATAACTATTGGGTACCAGGCTTAGTACTTGTGTGATGAAATAATCTGTGCAACAAACCCCTGTGACATGAGTTTACCTATATAATAAACCTGCACATATGCCCCTGAACCTAAAATAAAAGTTAAAAACAAAACAAACGAAAAAAGACGGCAACCATCCAAGAGAATCTAAGCAGACTGTGGTATAGAAAATAGAAAGTGGAGGCCATAAAGAGAGAGTAGGGACCTTGCACCTCCGTAAAGCAAATTGGGTTTTAGGGTAGAACTCAAGTTCAACTAGAGCACCAAGCAAAAAGCTATCATAGTGAGAGTCAGAAAATGAATATAAAAAGATATAGACAATAATTCTATGGGAAAGTTACATTAAATAATTTTTAAATAATTATTTATTTTCTCACTCCCAGAAAGTCAAGAATAACATGAAGTAGATGAGATTTCTTTCCTTACAGTGATAGTCCTGTGTAACCAGCTAATTATATGGATTCAAGTTATCAAAATTTAAAATTGTCTTAAGTTATACTTAATTTGCATATTCTTTTTGTTTTCAAAAATTGACAAAAATAGAGATTCTAGGTATTGGAAATATTGAACAACAGAACCATGTGTTACAAAAGGACACAAAATTTAAAATTAAATTATCACAATCATACCTTACATCTTAATTTGTAACTAAAAATCATTGAAGAGAAATGTGTTTAATTGTGAAAGTTATAATTTATAGATAAAGTGTGATTTAAATTTTAAACTAAACATTGTAAACTTGTAAGCAAACGATTGAGCTAGTCATCATATATTTGCCTTTTTTTTTTTTTTATAAAAAGCAGCGGACTTCTAGATTTCTTGTGAGTGAGAGATTCAGTGTTTGACTCACAGATCTCTTTTTACCCTCATCTTGGCCGACATCATCTCTCTACTCATGAATTTTACTCTATGGTATTAAACTAGAGGACACAGCACAACATTTTAAGGAAGATTGAAGCCTATGGGCTCAGATTGCGTGGAATTTGAATCTTGGCTCCTTATTGTGTGACCCAATCAACTTACTAACTGTGACACTTACCCTGAATGTCAACATTTTTTTCTTTTTTTGAGACAGAGTCTCGCTCTATCACCAGGCTAGTGTGCAGTGGTACGATCTTGGCTCACTGCAACCTCTGAACCTCTGCCTCCCAGGTTCAAGCGATTCTCCTGCCTCAGCCTCACGAGTAGCTGGGACTACAGGCATGCATCACCACGCCCAGCTAATTTTTGTATTTTTCGTATAGATGAGGTTTCACCATGTTGGCCAGGATGGGAATGTTTACATTTATAAAATTGCTCATAATAACTTCTGCTGTATAAGGTCATACTGGCCATTAAATGGGATGACAAATTTAAAGTTCCTTGACTTCATTAAATGATCTGTAAATTACAGATATTATTTACTATCTACACATGTAAGCTCTAGATCTGTTTATGTAACCACCTTTTAGGAAAGTCCATGTGAGTGTTGCATAGGAACAAAACATTCAGGCTGTCAAAATAGAATTTACTGTCTTCACATCTAAATTGACTTCTCTTGGAATTCTCTGTCTCACATCTAAACTCCTAGATCTAACCAATCATTGAAAACTACCAATTTACTTTATATATATCTACCATTGCCTTAGATTAGCCCTTCCCCCTTGGCAGTCCTCAGTCTCTCACATGCTCTTCTGTATCAGCTCTCTACTTCATCCCCTTCCTTTATTCTAGTACTCCGCTTCCTTTGCCCTCTTCCCACTCCTTGTATTCATCCTCCATAGAACAGTCAGAGTGTTCCATCTGAAACAAAAACCTAAGTGAGTGACTCCTTAGGAACTCCCAATGGCTTCCCCTCACTTACTCAGTAATTCTGAGCTCGTAGCATGATTTATAGACTTTAGGTCTCATGTGTGACACCCAACCTTTTACTTTATTATTTTCTTTTCTTCCAGGAAGGCATCTTTGTATCCCAAGTTGGGTAAAATACCATGCAGTTTGCCCACATGCAGTCTATAATTCCCTCTCATTGATAGCTTATATATGGTATTGAAATCATTCTTGAGGATGTCTCCTCCACCATATTCTAAGCTTCTAAATTGTTATGATTATGCCTTGCTCATCTTTGTGCATTAAGGGCCTGATCCATATAGTAGAGTCTTAATGTTTCATGGAACTGTTGAACTTTATTTAATTTTTCTCAATATTTCTCCCTTCCTTTCTTCCATTAAAAAATAAAAGGAGAGAAGATTCTCTGTCTCTTATGTTTTCCATACTTCTGGAAATATTACAGCTCTGTTTCTATCATTTTCCTTTCTTCTATTTCAAGAATTGGGATTCTGGGGCAATAACAGCATACAAAAGTCCCATAATGCAAATCTTTTTGAAAAACTGGTCATCTATAGATCATTCTGAAGATGCAGAAACAAACTAAGAAAGAATTGAGCAAGCTCAGGGAATCTGAGTTTGCCCAGAAAAAAGCAAAACTAAGAAGCAAACGAAACCGATTGCAGGTAAGGAGGAGAGGAAGATATAGTTTTCTCTGAGGCTAGGCCAAGTTAGATGACCTCTAAAGCTGTGCTGTCCAACATGGCAGCCACTAGCCACATATGGTATTGACTATATGAAATGTGGCTTCTCCTGAAATGAGACATGCTCAAACTGTAACACACCATCTTCAAAAGACTTAATACAAATAATGAAAAATACCTCACTAATAATATTCTAATATTTATTACATGTTGAAATGATACCATTTTGGATATATTGGGTTAAATAAGATACGTAATTGAAGTACATTTTACCTATTTATTTTTACTTTTCTTACTGTGGCTGCTAGAAAATTTAAAACTATATATGTGGCCTACATTATATTTCTACTGGACAGCTCTAGAAGATGGAATAACATCCTATAATTATGTCTTCTAAGAGAATTTAAAACAAGGAATACGTATCTTCAATCAGAACCCCTGAGATGCTCCTTCGGGAATTTAATATCTCATTTAGGCAGGGTCATTGAAGAACTAACTTACATACGCAGGAGTTCCTAGGGCTAACTGTGAAGAAAAACCAACCTCCAGAAGTCAGGTATTAATAGGGATTCTTAGGCAGATCTACTTCTAGTTTCTTCTTTTGGAAAGACCTGGGATTCAGTTGAACAGTCACATGTTCCCCATGGTTGAGTCACTTCCAATGGGGCATGAACAATGGTTGGGCAACTACTGAATGTCTGCTAAGCCAGCATGTGGCTAATTGGCCATATGCCCAGATTATTACAGCCCCTTTGGGTCAGTAACAGTCCTGGTTCTTGGGTGAATAACAGTTTACCTCTCTGAGGTGAATCAACCCTTTCAGGGCACTAGGGCACGATTTAGAACACTGGAAAAAAAGTAATTTATTCAATGACCCTCTAAGGATACCCTGGAGTGCAGAGAGGAAGCTCAGCAATTTGAAGCTCACATAGCAATTCTGCAAAGCCAATTAGGGGAACAAGACAAATTAGACGGAAGTGTGCTAAGTCCAATTGAGATATAAAGACAGTTTATATGAGCAGGATGTAATTGCCTAAGTGGGAATTTGGCTAAGAAAATGAGGCTTTTCTGAGAAGGACTTTGGAAGGAAAGAATAAAACATGGCTAAGAACTCAGATCTATACAAAAACAATCTGTATGCTTGTCTACTTTAAAAATTATGTTTTCAAAGTGTTGGGAATTTTCTGCACTTTATTTGAACTACTACACCCAAATTTTGAATGCTAAACTGGAAATCAGGAAATTTGGTTTCAAGGCACAGTGCTACTATTAACTAACCGTGTAACCTTGGGCAGGTTACTTTCCCTCTATGGTTCTTATTTTCCCCATTTATTACGTGATGTTAGAGATTGTGTTGAGATAGAGACACTTCTAGATAAGATTAGGTGGAAGGACCCAAGAATACCCAATCCTACCCTAAACTAGAGCCACTGGTAGGGAAATATATAAGCAAGGAATGATAGCCCAAGGAAACAGATAATAACTTTACTGTTAGCTGGGCTTTTTGTCTCAAAGTTGGGGGAAAAAAAAAGCTCTGGTAGTGCAACTAATTTGTTTTGCTTTTAAAAAATAGGCTTTGGTTCAGTCCTTTCCTTGTGTTACAAAAGGGATCTAATGCACAGTGGATGCATTTCTGTATTCCTCACTGTTACCAGATGGCCTCATTAGACTCAGCCTTATCTGATTAGATCTTCTTGAGGAGGAGTGAGAAAGTGGTGGGGGATTTTGTCAGGGAGGAGAGATATGGAGAGTTTTTCTTTTTCAGAAGACTCCTGTCTTTTCTACTTCTACTATTATTTCATTATGCTTTCTTCATGAAAGTCTGAGACCTTTATCATTTACCTGACTTGGTTATTAGGCAGTCTTCTATTTTGCATTTCTAAGACAGAACAAAAAAATTTCCCGTTGATTGCTTGCTTTGCTTACCTAGGCATTTTTTGAGACCTTTTGAGAAAGCTTACTAAAGACCCCTATCTTGATAATTTAGATTAATAGCTCCTTTGACAATCAAGTAATAATGATATTCATCACTATCACTCATGCAGTACTTATTATGTGTCAGATGCCATTCTAAGTGCCACAACATATCAATGCAGTTAATCCTTACAACAAACCTAGGAAGTGTTTTAATTATGATTGGCATATTTTATTGATATGAACACTGAGGCACAGAGAGGTGAAGCAACTTGTACTTCATGGATAATGGGTAGCAGAGTCAGGCCCTGAACCCGGAGTCAGGGCACTTAGCCACCAGCTTATACTGTTATTCAGTGTCAGTTTTATCCCTTTCATTAGACATTTTAATAACCTAATAGTTTCCATTTATAGAAAAAATAGATTTAAAAGTTTAAAAGCCCACTTTTATATTAATTCAAATAAAGTGCTTCCAGTTGTATGTAAACAACTTATACACAAGTGAACAGTGATTATTAAAGTGTTCTAATTAAGAACACATGAACATATTTATATTTGTTGTAGCTAATGTTTTAATTGCATAATAAACTTTTGATAGTACATTGTAGTAATTGTAAAACATCTGAAAGTTTCATTTTATGCAAAAATGTAATATAATCATGGAATTCTTTAGACTTTTTCATCACCTTTTTATTCAGACAGGCAGAGGTATAACATTGCAAATCACTCAATCAAAATTAAGTGTAATGTGCATCACTGACCTATGCCATGTTCTTGTTGTTCATTAAGTTGCAAAATTTAGCAACTTACAATGAGTATTACTATTATTGTACAGGTGAGTTAATATGATTTGTGAAAAATCATCCCTTAGATGCCTAGCAGGGGGAAGTCACACCTCAGGGACTTGTCTTGATAAAGGATTTTCATTGACTATACCTCCTAAGGGAGAAATTCGGAGGCCCTTACATTAGTCAGTGGCAGTGTGGCACACAAAAGGGCAGCAGTTTGAGTCCCAAGTGTTCTAAATAATGCAGCAGATAACTACCTCATCAGGGTTTCAAAATCCCTTAATGCTTATTTGAATTTTTCTTTACAAACACCCACCTAATACAAACCTTCCATTTTTGTCACAATTAAATGCAAAAAACTTGTGATTTGGATTCTGAAATTAGAACCTCATCCTCCTTCACTCACATAGTTTATAAACACTAAACATTGTTTTTCTCTTCTCTGACAAAGATTATCCTGAACAGGAGTAGAAATGTAAGGTCTCTGCAAGTCACATTTTCTATAATGACTTTGAAAAAATATTTGCAACTTCCTTTCCCACGTGTGACTTGATTACATGTTGCTTTGTCATCTAGGTTGAATTTGCATTGTGGGTGTAAAAATAAGTATCCTAACATAAGCTAAGGTTTATTTTTCAAATATTATCATTTTCTTGTTTTCTGTATAATGTCTTTTTGTCATCCCTGGGTCTCCATTTTTGCTTTTCTTCTTGCTTTCTTGTCTTACTTTTCTCTGTTTTAAAAATCTTGTTTTGGTCTTTCCCTTCTTCACCCTTTTATTTGTGCAATTCATCACTTTAGAGGAATACCATGTTTGTTGGGGGTTAAGAGGAATGGAGAGTGAGTGAAAAGAATGGACAGAGGAAGATAGCAATATATTTTAATTGTCACCATCTTGTATAAGCAGTCAGACATCATCTTTTCAATGTTGAAATGCTGCAAAACCAAAAGCAATTCTGGCTACAAAACTGCAGCTAAAATTGCCACATTGGCTAAATGAATAATAATAAAAAAAAGACCCAAGTATATGTTGCTTATCAGTGACTCAACTTCAACTTGAAGGACATAGTCTGAAAGTGAAGGGATGGAAAAGACACAAATGAAGACAAAAAGAGAGCAAAAGTGGCTACACTTATTTCAGAAAACAAACTTCAGGTCAAAAGCTGTAAAAAGAGACAAAGAAGATCATTCAATACTGATAAATGAGTCAGTTTATTGAGAGAATATAACAATTATAAGTATTTATGTGCCCAGTATGAGAGCACTTAAACATATAAATCAAACATTAAAAGAGCTAAAGGAGACACAGACTACAACATTATAATGGTAGGAAATTTGAATATTCCACTTTTACCATTGGACAGATCTTCTAGGCTGTAAGTTTAGGAATCATTGGACTTGAACAACACTTTAGACCAAATGAACTTAACAGACGTACTTAAAATATTCCACCTAACAGCAATGGGATACACATTCTTTCAAGTAAGTGCTCATGAAACATTCTCCAGGAGAGATTGTATGTTAGGCCATAAAACAAGTCCTAATACATTTAAGAAGATCAAAATCATATCAAATTTCTTTTTCAATCACAATGGTATAAAACCAGAAATAAATAAAAAGAATTATGCACAATTGACAGTGGAAGTTAAATATGCTCCCAAAAAACTACTGGGATATAGAAAAAAATTAAAGGAGAAATTTTAAAAATATTTTGAGACAAATAAAAATAGAAACACAACATACAAAACTTATAAGATACAGCAAAAGTTCTAATAGAGAAGTTTATAGCAATAAATGCTTATATCAAAAAAGATGAAAGATAACAAATAAGCAACCTAATATTGTATCTCAGTAAACTAGAAAAATAAGAACAAAGTAAGCCCAAAGACAGCAGAAATGAAAGAGGAAACATTACAATGGATAACACAGGAAGTCTCATAAGAGACTAATACGATCAATTATATGCTGAAAAACTGAACAATCACAAGAAAAGAATAAATTCCCTGAAACGTATAACCTACTATGACTGAATCCTAAATAAATTAGAAATCTGAACACATAATTAATAAGGATATTGAATTAATAATTGAAAGTGTCCCATTAAAAAAAAGCCAGTGACCAGATGTCTTCGCAGCTGAATTGTACGAAGCATTTAAACTACTAATACTGATCTTTCTCAAACTTTTCCGTGAAACTACAGAGGAGAGAATATTTCAAAACTCATTTTATGAGGCCAGCATTACCCTGATAACAAAGCTAGCAAAGAAACTAAAAGGAAGGAAAACTACAGGTCAATATCTTGATGAAGATCAGTGCAAAAATTCTCAATAAAATACTAGCTAACTGGCTGGGCATGATGGCTCACGCCTGTAATCCCAGCACCTTGGGAGGCTGAGGTGGGTGGATCAGAAGGTCAGGAGTTCGAAACCAGCCTGACCAACATGGTGAAAACCCGTCTCTCTAAAAATACAAAGATTAGCCAATGTGATGGCATGCACCTGTAATCCCAGCTACTCAGGAGGCTGAGGCATGAGAATAGCTTGAACCCAGGAGGCAGACGTTGCAGTGAGCCGAGATCACACCACTGCACTCCAGCCTGGGCGACAGAATGAGACTCTGTCTCAAAAATTAAAAAATAAAAAATACTAGTAAGCCATATGCAATTGTACATTAAAAAGATCATTCACCACAATCAAGTGGGTTTTATTCCTGGAATGCAAAGTTAGTTGAATATAAGCAGATCAATAAATGTAACTCATTATATTAAAAGAATGAAGAACAAAAAGCATATGATCTACACAAAAGATGCAGAAGAAGCATTTGCCAAAATTCAACATTCTTGCATGATAGAAAGTCTCAATGAATTAGGTATAGAAGGCATGTTCCTCTGTGCAATAAAGGCCATGTATGACAAGCCCATAGCTAACATCATATTCAACTCTGAAAATTTGAAGTCTTTAAGTCAAGAACAAGACAAGAATACTTACATTCACCACTTCTTTGTGACATAGTATAATACTAGAAGTCACAGCAATTAGACAAGAGAAAAAAATAAAAGGCATCCAAATAGAAAAGAATGAATTGAAATTATCCGTTTACCAACAACATCCTCTTATATGTAGAAAATTCTAAAGACCCCATCAAGAAACTGTTAGAATTGTTAAAAGAATTTAGTAAGGTTGCAGGATACAAAAGCAATATAGTAAAATTAGTAGCATTTATGTACATTAACAATATACTATCTGAATGAAAAAAGAAAACAATTTAATTTACAATAGCATCAAAAATACTTAGGAGTAAATTTAACCAAGAAACTGAAAAATGTAAATACTGAAAACTATCCATCCACAGCCTTGCACAGAGCCGGCGCCTGTGCCAGCACCTGGTGCTGCCTGCCTGATGAATCTGGCATACCTGGCTGTGTGCAGTGGCAGGACCCCATGCTTGCTCACACACCCCTCACCACTCTGTACCTGGCTCGTCCTTGGCAGGTGTGGGATCTGGGCAAGTAATGCAATCTGACCACTGCTTGCGATGCCGAGTGGGAAAAACAAGCCCAGTGGGCATGAGCAAAACTCGGGCAAAGGTGCCACCAGCCACAGAGATTTCTGGCTGGTGAATGACGCTCCAAGGATTCTGTGGCAAATAGATGTAGGAAAATATACTCAACGTCATTAATCATCAGAGTAATCCAAATTAAATCCCCAATGAAGCATCATCTCATACTAGATTGAGTCTTATTAAAAAGATGAAAGATAACAAGTGTCAGTAAGGATGTACAGGAGACAGAATTCCCCATATACTGTTGGTGGCATTATAAATTAGCATAGCCATTTTGGGAAACACTATAAAGGTTCCTCAAAAAACTAAAAATAGAATTATCACATGATCCAGCAATCCCACTTCTGGGTATATACCCAAAGAAATTGAAATCAGTATACCAAAGAGATGTCTGTACTCCCATGTTCATTGCATTATTCATAATAGTCAAGATATGGAAACAATCTAAGTGTCTAACAACAGATGAATGGATTTTTAAAATGTGGCACATATACACAATGGAATACTATGCAGCCAACTGGCATATAGCAGCTGTTCAGTATCTGTATGTGTAATCTAAACCTTATAAAATTTCTGCTGTACTGTTCTTGTGGTGGTGAATATGTCTCACGAGATCTTATGGATTTATAAGGGTTTCCACTTTTGCTTCTGTCTCATTTTCTTTCTTGCTTGCTGCCATGTAAGGACATCCCTTGCTCTTCCGCCATGATTGTGAGACCTCCTCAGCCATGTGGAACTGAGTCAATTAAACTTCTTTCCTTTGTAAGTTACCCAGTCTCGGGTATGTTTTTATTAGCATCATAAGAACAGACTAATACAATTTGCATTCTCAACATATCAACTTGTTTAAACCTCCCTCTTCTAAAAATAACCACATCCCTGGGTCCTACCTCCTCTAAGAGCCATCTGCCCTCTTTTTCCTCTTGCTTGCTTCCTCTTCACGACATCACTTTTTTCTCTCTTCCCACAGTTCGCTGCCATCGGGTCTCTCTCATTTCAGCTTCTTCCTTAAAACTGCTTCTTTATTTAGGTGAACTTTCTTCAATCTTTATGTTAATTTACTTCTCTGTAGTTTTGAAATATCTTAAATGACTTTGATTTAATTGAAATTCTTCCTCTTTTTTCTTTAAAGTGCTCTCCTCTTCTTGGGCTTTTCTGGATGTGCTTTTAAAGTTGGCTGTATAGATTTACATTCCTTCAATAGTAGTTATGCATGCGTTTTTTCCTAATATGCTTTCCCAGAGCTGTTTCTCTTCACATATTTTCCCCAGATATCTTCCACAACCCTATATTTAATAATCTTCTTCACTCTATTGACTTTAAAACCCATATGCCAGCCCAAATCTCTTTAATAAGCTCCAGGCCAGGATTCAACACAATATAATTATTATCTCCCCCATAAATTGCCCCTCCACTTTCTCCTTTTATATTTTGGTGAGGGTCAATAATATCTCCACTAGTTATCTTTTAAAAACAAGCAAATCCAAGACCAATTTTGTATTTGAATCCTTCTTCTCATTCACCTTCTCCATAGAATTTGTCTTGAGTTGAGTTTGATTCTACTGCTTTAATATCTGTAGAATCTTCTCTCCTACACTGACTGACTCAGCTGAGGTCTTCACCTTTACTATACCACTCTTCTAATTTATCTCCCTGTTGTCCATTTTGTATTCATTTCAATTCTTCTTCATTTCTCATTCTAAGAGACGATGACCACATCAGTACCTTGCTTAAAAGCCTTCTACAATTCCTCATGACACTCAGAGTTAGATTTTGGTGTCTGGCATGCCAATGAATCCTTCATAACGTGACATCACCTTACCAAGTCCCACCCGACTCCATCTGACTCTCCCCCTTGCACTGTACTTTTCCTATCCCATCAGGAGGACAAATTTACATACTCATGTTTTTGTCCAAGCCACATTTTCTACACTTTCTACCTGGAATCACCCTCAGGCTTGTTGCCCCTTGTGCCAAAACAAACACACACTACTCATATCCTGGAAAACAGCTACATCTTTGTTTTTCCAGCTCAGTTCAGAGTTTGGGAGATCTCCTTAACCTGCCAGATCTGGTTTGGATGCTCTCTTACATGATTCTGTAACACCAAATGATTTCCAGTAATAAAGTTACATTTGTTAAATAAAAGGAGTATGTTGTGTACAATTTTGTAATCTAAGCACCTAGCACCATAATCAGCCTATTGCAGGTGTTCAGTACCTGTACGTGTAATATAAGCCTTATAAAATTTCTGCCCTCATGCAAACACCCACCACCTTTTAAGAAAAATACTTAATGGCATAATTTCTTATACAATTTTTTAGAACTCGATTTGGCTAGACTTTCTCATTCTATTCATGATGTCTCATATATACAGTCAGGCACCACATAACACCATTATTGTATATGTCATAGTATTTGAGTCCTTCTTCTCATTCATCATGGTGGTCTCATAAGATTGTGCTACTGTATTTTTATTGTAATTTTCTATGTTTAGACAAATACTTACAATTGTGTTATAATTGCCTACAGTATTCTGTACAGTAACATGCTGTGCAGGCTTGTAGCCTAGAAGCAGTAGGCTATACCACATAGCCTAGGTGTATCTGGCAGGCTATAACATCTGGTTAAGTACACTATGTGATGTTTGTACAATGACAAAATTGCCTAATGATGTGATTCTCAGAAGCATATCCTCATTGTTAAATGACGCAGGACTATATTTAAAATACTTTTGGCATAAGGTTAAATACAGTTAGAAGGATGAGATTTTATTTCTTAAAGCCAACTTACAAGATGGATGATTACAAAGATGTATCTTTAGAGACAACTACAAGTCATCAATTTAATGTAAGTGTGAAATGTCTGCTAGCTTCCATCACAATGACTAAATATTTCAAATATCTATTTTCTTAAGTAATTTTTTAAAATGTGTACTTCATTTAGGTGTCAGGAAAATGTACCATTTCACTTGATTAGTGTAAATCAAATTGTTACAAACTGCTCTCTGAACCAACACCACGCTGTTTCAGATGCGCATTAAGTAGTAAATCAACTTTATTGGAAATGTCGGGTCTCATCTTTTCAGAGGAAATGTTATGTACTTTTTCCAGAGGTGCAATAATTCTTTTACATTTCTGAAGCCTCCTTAGTAAATTGCTCCTATTTAGTAAATTATCACTGCCCTAAGTAGCCCAAAATAATGAAAGTATTATATTAAAAAGTGTCCAAAAGTCAGATCCCTGTGGTATTCCCTAGCTTTTAGCTGAATGCATTTAGTTTTCTCTTCTTATCCTTTCAGAGATTTCTCAGATACCTTTGGCAAACTTTTGACAAAGATCTGCCAGCATCCATTGGCTGGGCATTATGTTTTATGACCTGCTTCTGGGGAGCTTTTGGACTAAAAGACCATCAATAATTAGAGCCTAGTGAGGTGTTTAAAAAAAGCATGCAATGCTGTATCCCAGGGATGAAAGTGATTTCTTGTGGCCAGAATCACACTTATGTGCATCTGTTAAATTAATTCATCTTCTATGGCATTTCTCATTATGATAGAAAAATTTATCAACAGCCTTAAAGAGTAGAGCTGGCTCAGTTTCACGTTTAAATGTGTTGCAACCATGTGCTGTGAAGTGTGATTTTAAGTACTGCTCAGAAAACAATATTATGTTAAAAAAGCTCTGTCAGGTAGAAGAAGATGCATTTTAGATATGGAAGGGTTCCTTGATGGGCAGCATAAAGTATGTGTTAGGGAAGCTTTTTTCTTAAATTAAAGCAATTTAACCTAGCCCTTTCAACATAAAATGATTACTTCTGCTTTACTGAAAATGCACGTGTATTGAATCTGCTCAAATATGACAGACTGTGTTTTCTAATCTCTGGACATACGCATATTCAGTTAACACATTTTAACTGCCTTGTAGGATGACATTTTAGCCCACATGGTTTTAGAAACAGTCTTTGCTACATGCTTCACCAATTGCAACTGCAGATTGAATGGTCCTTTGAAAGCACTACCATAAATATTTCTGCAAATGAGTGATCTGTTCGCATTACATCTGCTAATGCTATCTTATGGCAGAGCAAACAAATAGTTCAGACATCACATCACTGCACACAAGAACAGTAAGGGGCACTCTAGTAGGGTGTAGCACATCATTTAGAATTGCATCAGTGAGTGTCTTTGAGGAGCTAACTTGTCTTTTCAGAGACATATTTCTTGACAGCCTGTCACAGGGAGAGCTATGGATGTTCAGTGAACAAAGAATAATGCTAACATTGTATATGTTAAAAAGCCACAAACTTTAGTCTCAACAGCTTCTGACAAAATGTAAACATTTCCTTAGGGCTAATAGAATTTTGAAAAAAGAAGGATCACAAGAGATAAACACACTGACAATTGAAAAGAAAGAAAAGATTATCGCATATAATTTATAACATTGTTTATAATGAATTCCACAGCTGTTTTAAAATGATTTGCAAATTTATTTTATGTCTGAAGTCTAAGCAGGTGTTTTAAATATTACCCTGATAATTTCATTGTTCACAATTTTCTCAGCAAAAAAACTACCAGAAATTGTTTATACCTTTCTCAGTTCAATGATTATTATTTTTATTTGTGAAACAAAAAATAATTAAAATATTTTCCATTTTGATGACAATTTGAGATATACTTCTGCATGAATGGCTAAAAATGGCTGACCTTTTATGATCCATCTTCACAGAAAAAGACTCATTGTAGTTTTCAAAAGAAAGAAACTTAAATGGGAAATATATCTTTTTTTTTAATGCAACTCAATAAACTATGGAAAATAGATAAATAATTTTTTATGATCAGTCATATCATGTCATCTTCAGAATGAGTTGATCACAGGTAAAGATACAATATTTGTAGAGTCAATCTTCTCGTTTCTATAGCACAGTCAATAATCTGTCAATGAAAAGGTCTTTAGTCCTCTTATTTGTCTAGAATGCAAATGCTTCACTTGGCAGCTTGAAATGAAAGTTTCATGTTTAAAATCAAATAAAGATCTTTAATGCTCACATGAATCAACGAATTCTAGAAGTCTTATAACATGTGCTAGGAAGCTGTTCATCTCTCCATTATATTTTTCTGCTTTTGAGCTTTTTAAGATGTCATCCTATAGGCAAATAAAACAAGAAAAAAATAAAGAGATTGCTTTGTTAACAGGACTT
Organism: Cacajao melanocephalus; assembly: GCA_963573385.1. Taxonomy (NCBI): domain Eukaryota; kingdom Metazoa; phylum Chordata; class Mammalia; order Primates; family Pitheciidae; genus Cacajao; species Cacajao melanocephalus. The sequence goes on from CAUYLG010041677.1 coordinate 33,211, forward strand.
TCTTGTTCTGAGGCTTACACAAAGGACAGTTTAACTAGTAACTTCAGTACTTTGTGAAAAAAAATATACTCAAAAAGTTGGTTATGTTATATTTAAGGAAGTTTTTTTAAAAAAAAGTTTTTAAAATAGAAAATGAAGCATAGAGAAGTTCTGTAATTTCCTCCAGTTGCACTGCTCACTGGGAGTAGGACAGAGAGCTTTTGATTTCCAAACTCCTGCTTTTCCTACTCCTTAGTGGTTCTATAGACTATGGCAATACTAGCTCCTGCTGCAAGGAACGGATCATGTAGGGTGACCTATTGAAATTTCAGCTGCCTCTTTTCATGTTTTTTTTTTTCTGATTTCCCAAATTCTTTTCTCCCCAACCTAGCACAAATATATCACAGAATAAATGACAGTCTCAGGGCAAACGGGCTGCTATGATGAGTATTAGGAGACCATTATTCTTTTCTTTTCTTTCTTTTTTGAGACGGAGTTTCGCTTTTGCAGTGCAGGCTGGAGTACAGTGGCCCAATCTCTGCTCACTGAAACCTCTGTCCCCCGGGTTCAAGCAATTCTCCTGCCTCAACCTGCTGAGTAGTTGGAATTACAAACACCACCAAGCCCAGAACATTTTTGTATTTTTAGTAGAGATGGGGTTTCACCATATTGGCCAGGCTCAAACTCCTGACCTCAGGTGATCCACCTGCCTCGGCCTCCCAAAGTTCAGGGATTACAGACATGAGCCACCATGCCTGGCCAAGGCTTTTATTCTGCTTTGAGAATTTGCTGTGGTATAAAATAAAATTAACTAGACTAATGTTCATAGAAATTTACAGTATGCAAGAGAGTCACTGCCAACATTGCCAAATAGGCTTATGCTAAGCATGAAGGGAAATTCTGCAAGTCACAAACCAAATAACATCAAAACAGCAATGAGGTTGTGCCTTCCTAAACCTTTACTGTTCATTGACAGAGATTCCCTCCAGCAGCTACACAGAACACCATGTTTATTGGACTTCTAGTCAGACTTTGACTAAGTGATGGTTTCATTAGTTGATAAATAGTATTTGGGCAGGGGAAATATACAAAAACACAAATCACACAGTCCTGGTAACTGTCTTCTGAAAAGCTAATATAATTATCCTTATAGGTATATTTGATGTTTCCTTATGGTGCAGAACTCTGTCCTAGGAGTTAAGGAATAAATGGATTCAAGAAAAATGTATTCCTCTTTCTTTCACAAAGAAATTTCAGTCTGACTAATCAGGAGTTTGTGCCACACAGCCAGCACAGGGTTCACCTAGAAAAACTAGTCCAACCAAACAGTAATTCAGGGTACTCCTGTGACTAACTTATACTCTCACTCAGTTGGTGAAAACTCACCCTGAGGACTTTAAATGACCCACTGAAAAGCATTATTTTACTGTCTGTCTCACTTACCCATGACTCAGTGAGAAACAAGGGGCTGAAATCCAGTATAACTCCATTTAAATGTATTCCCCTTAGATCAGGTGTGCTGATATATTTCTAATACCACCCAGGGATTCAGAGAGACTATTAGTGGTTTACTCTTACACAGCAATATCATAACAGGGAATACTTTCCTTGGCTATTGTTCTGTGTTTTGAAATACTATATGAAATACTTATAAGCATTATATCTGATGATTTAACACAGCAGTAATCTATCCTCAAATACACACACACACACACACACACAGACAAAGGGAGAGAGAGAGAGACAACAATGGAGGAGAGAAGAACATCTGTCTGTCCAAATCAACATCCTATGTTGTATCATTTCCCAAGGGACTAATGATTAAAGATAAATATGTACAAGCTGTATAATAATGCCTATAAACACCCTGTGATTCAGGAATAAAATACTTTCATGAAAAATTAATGGCAAGAATGCCCTTCTATATATGTACTAAGACTTGGAAGGAAGGAAGGAAAAAAGGAAGGAAGGAAAGAAAAAAGGAAGGGAGGGAGGGAGGGGGAAATGGAAGGAGGTGAGAAGAAAAGAGATCTATATTTTCCTACCAAATTAAATTTCCTGCATTAAAGGGAAAAGAAAACCTGAAGGTGATATTTTTGTTGGTTTCATATATCAAAAGGAACATTGTTCAATTACATTTGGCATGAAATAAAAAGTGTTCATGTAACTTTAAGGTTGACTGAGCCCCAGTACTCTCTTCCAATCATGGTGAGTGATACTACAAACTCCCTGGAATTCATTTTCTATCTGTTTGTTCAGTTTTTGTTGTGCACAACCACTGAGCTATTTGCATCATACAATTTGTATTTTACCATGAAGTTCAATGTCCATTTTCACTTGTGTACTCTGTGTCTTCTTGTGTGACCCTAAAGCAATTGAGAGAAGACACCATGTTGTGCAGTCTCCATCAATGGGTATCTACTGCATCCACTATCTCCAGCTAATCCAGGAGCAATAGACAGTTGTTCAAAATAGAACTTCTTATCATTAAGACCTTCAAATCATGCACAAAATTTAACAGTAATATATTATGACCTAATTACACACATTAGCATTACCAACAGAAGGGATTGTAGGCTCAGTTTGGGGTTCTCTTGGGCTACTGATTATTCTTGCTTTGAAAAACTTCCAAGCAGTAATTATGTCTATGAAAAACCTTGGGACGTTTTCATGAGTTGAAAGTGGGATAGTGCTGTTTTCTGAAAAATGTCTTGATTCCTTACAGACATTCATTTGGCCTATATCTGGACAGATAACCATCATTCTGGAGCCATCTCTGAGGTAGGCTTGACATATCCAGTGACCATTTAAGATAAGGAAGAGATAATGGCAGGATAGACTGAGGTGTCTGTAACAATGACTTGTTTGCATTAAATATCAGGACAACATGCTTTAACAACATATAGAGTTCAGTGGGTGTTTGACAAAAAATGAAATATTGTGTTAGAGAGATTAAAATTGTGATAAAACCAATCTTGCATCTATTTAGTTTTTTTATCAATTATAACTCTTTTTCTTTTGGTGCAAATTGGTATTGGTTAGCAACCTAGAAAACAAAATAGAATTCGATATGTTACAACAATGTGGCTGAGTGTTTTTTTTAAATTCTATTTAGAAAAACAAAATTGTAATGTTAAAGGGCAGTGTATGTGTGTGTATGTGTGTGTGTGTTTAGGGACTGGTTTTCTACAAATATTTTTTCTTGTATTAAAAACTATAATTACTTAATTTGGATGAATTTTAACCCCAGGTATCCAAGTTCCCATATTAGTTTTCATCATAAGTCTGTTGTTTTAGTTAGAATCTATTTTTAACCAAAACTAATATTGTATGAACCATTTATGTATATGGACAAAATGAAAAAAGTAGGCAATAGCCCAGGTGCCTTAAGAATGCCTTGATGCTATGAAATTACATGCTGCCTTCTCGACTCATATGACTATATTCATTTTAATAGTTTTAGGACCTTAAGCCCAAGCATCCCCTATAACACTGTTACCCACTACTCATGATATACTAGATTGAAATAAAATATTTGGGAGACCCAGAGGATTCATAAGGGGAAAACGTACTCGGAAGGGTTACAGCAGACTGAGATTGTAGCTGATGATAAGGCCTGATGGAGTATTTTGCTTTAAATGGGAGGAGCTACTGAAACAATCTGTAAGGGAGGTAAGATGGTAGAAGCAGAGGTTTAGATGAATGAGCTACACTGTAGTATGCCAAAGGTAATTTTCAAGAGAAACAGAGGCACAAAAAAAGTCAAAATGGAAAGAGATCCACATCTCCAATGTTGCAAAGTAATAACAGGCAGGGCTTAGTGAATATTTAAAGATGGGAAGGATTCAGTTAACCTTAAGTTTTCATTCTAGCTGGGCAAGACAACAGTGGAAAGCTAATAGCATTAAAAATATAAGGAAAAAGAAACAATTCCGGGTGGTAAGCTACTAAATGTGTTTATAAACATTGAATTTTATATTAAAAATAAATATTTATATTAAAATATAATTAGGAGTCTTTTTATTTGCATAAAGATTTATATTTTCTAGACATTTTCTCATGGTATTTTGTTACATTCTCACAACTTAAGGCACTATTATTATGCCTATTTTACAAATACAAAACAGAAGGTCAAATAAGTTGAATGAATTATTTAAAAATACAACTTATAACTGCAGAGCTAGTTATAACCAACACAAATGTCCTGATTCCTAAGTCTAGAATAAATGTTTATATTTGTTATTTGAAGACAGAGGATTAGAATTTGTCCCTGAGATTTTTGAAGTTATTAGTTAAGAGAAAATAATGAAAGACAAAACTAGACAGAAGGAATCACAAGATAGCAGATAGGGACAGCATTGACTGTTATTCATTTATCTATGTTTCCTGGGTTGAATTGTTACCTACCTTGATTTCTTTTCCCGTCTAGCAAAATATCTTTTAAAATGAAGTGAAATCTATTACTTTCCCTAATTGATTCTCGTGCCATTCTCCCCCTTCGTCTGCCCTTCTCCATGGTAGTTTTCTTGCCTTTTTTTTTAAGCCACAGCAGAGCATATATTATCCATCTTGCCATTTTTGCCTCATGACACATCCTACTTCTGATTTTTCTTGTTTGCTGTGAAAATGATGCTTAAGTGCAAATCTGTAAATTGCAATCTGGTCTCATGTCCTGTGAGTCTCCTAAACTTTGCTTGTAGAGTAATACCATGAACTCAAACAGTCAAGATAAAAGTAACCTTGAATTCAGAGAAGAAGAGGAATTAGTCAAATGGGCCATATCTTATCCAATTAACTGAAATCTCCCTGACCATGCCTATTGTCTCTGTTTTTATCAACCATTTTCTTACTTGGGAATTCCCAGAATAAAATCTCCAGCTATCTAAAAAGTCCATTTTATTTTAAATGTATTATTCCACAATGTGAAAAAATATTATATTATTGTAAGGGGTATTTTTAATACTATAAAATAAATCAAAGAATTGGTTCCTTTTTTAAAAGAAAGTGTTTTCTATGTTGGGTAGAAATTGAGTGTGTGTGTGTGTGTGTGTATGTGTGTGTGTTGTGTGTAGGTGTGTATGTATGCCACATAAAATGACATAGGTGAAATAATATAAATTAAGTAACTATTGAAGAAATGAACCATTATACCCTTATGACATTTATATTCTGTTGACCTTAACATCTTTGCCTATATCTCTTGAAAAGTGGACTCACTCTAGACACTTTGTGGTCTGTGTTCTGCTCTTCAGCTGTTTGGGGAGACTGGTCAGAGTCATGTCTTCACACAAGGTTCCTTCAAGTTCATTAAAGCTGGAGGCCAACTCAGCTATAGTAAAGAACTGTCCTTAAACTTGAGCTGGATACCTCTCAGATTTGCCATTATTTCCTTGATCTAGGGATAGACTGATGCATTTGTGAGAATTTAGGTTGCTTATTTTGAGGTTTGACATTTCTGTGCAGACACCTTTTTTGTTGCTCTTGGTCCTCAGCAATGACAATGGCTCCTAGGAGATTACTATTTTTCCCTCCTGCTGGCACTAAATCAGGATAAAAAAAGAAAACATCATTGTATAGCAGCCATCCTTAGTATCCTTAGTATTATATTTTTCTGCGGTTAGAAAAGTGACTCCCGGGTGGATAATACGTATCTCTACTCTCAATTCACACTTGCTTCAGCCCCATTCTCCAACAGAAGGATATTAGCAAGCTTTTTTCTTTTTTTTTTTTTCAGAATTCTCTCTACTTTTTCTTATTTTTCTGCTTTCTTGCACTGTTCTCTTAAGAAGTGCTGTCATCCTGCAATTTGACACAAATTGCATTATGCAAGGAACTGAATAAATTTATATTGTCATAACCACACAAAAAAATTACTGAGGGGGCTTGGAAAAAACTGTTTGAGGAGCAATTTGGGATATGGCAGTGAGATGATAATAGGCAGGCTCAAGTACAGATAGATTACCATTGACTGCCCTCCAACAAGGGTGGTTTCTTTTAGTGGCAGGACAACTAACTGGATGAGCAAATTTTACAACTATGGTGTAGAGAAGAATTAAGTATTTCCATCATAGCTGGGGCTCTTTCAGTCTGCCAGGTCTCAGGCCTTATAGAGCAACTTCACCTTCCTAGGGGTCTCAGGAACCCTCATCTGGATTTTCTGCACCATCCCAAGGTCTTCAGATTCTTCGAAGTTGAGCTGTTCTCAGATACATCTGCACAGTTACCACCCTTTGCCATTCCTCATCTACTGCCCAGGTCTTCCTATGAAGTCTCAAGTATGCAGGATGATATCCTGAGAAACCAAACATTAAGCACAGTTGAATGGAGTAGTGTAACTGTGGAGAGAAAAGGCACAGAAGAAGTGGATAAACATAAGTAAGTGGAATATGCAATATTCCAGAATTTGACGACTTTAGTTAATCTCTCTTAGGCTTTTCCTTCTTACAGAAGGAAAGGAAAAATAAAAAACCAAACCAAAGCCCCATTAGTTTAGCTTGAATAAGTTTCTCCCATTGAATGCAGGATAGTAACTAAATCACAGGTGATGATTATAAAACAGGTAATCTTTGCATTGTAGATTAACACAAACATACAAACACAAAGTGTGAGAAGATGGACATTAAGTAGGTAAAGAAGGATCTCATGTGCTACTTTTCACCACTGGCCAAATTTAGGCCGTGTTAAATGTACTACAGTAGAAACCTACCGTAGCACTTCTTAGAGACTTTGCTATCCTGAGCAGCAGCATCTTAATGAATAACTAGGAAAAAAATCTTATTTTTGTGGGTTTAATGCAAATTAAGGTAAACCCAAAAATGTCTATATATTCTTAGCATTTCCAAGGTTTGAAGTCACTAGCAAGATAAAATACCATTATTGCAGTCTCACTGTTAAAAAATGTTTTCTTGAAATAAGGTCAGGAGGATGCAGCATGTCCTTTCAGTGTCATACCAGGGCATTGTTAATGAGATCAAATATGCCAGGTTGCCTGAGTCGTTCCTGGTTTGCCCTCTAAACATTCAATGTCTGGGAAACCCCTCTGTTCTCATAAAACCAGCACAGGTGATTGTCCTGAACATCCACAGGTTATCTAAGTGCCTGGAGCAGGTATTTTATTTGATCTTGTTATTTATTAATATTTAAGGGCTCAAACTTGATGAAGTTACAAGTTGATCTGTAGACCTTGTCTTTTAAAGATGTATTAGTCAGATAGAAAAGATAACCTGAAACGTTATCTTTTTATTGCCACACAGAATATTTAGTTTTGTATCTACCTTAGAAGTTTTATTTTAACATTCCATTAAAAAATCTGGAGACAACAGATGCTGGAGAGGATGTGGCGATATAGGAACACATTTACACTGTTGCTGGGAGTGTAAATTAACCATTGTGGAAGACAGTGTGGCAATTCCTCAAGGACCTAGAAATAGAAATTTCATTTGACCCAGCAATCCCATTACTGG